>JAHIAM010001050.1:0-25861 GCA_021605205.1 Aegilops longissima | reverse complement strand
AGCTCTCGCGATCAACGAAGGATATTCTTCTCCCGGAAGACCTGATCAGTCTTGGAATCCTGCCACAAGACATTTTGACAAGAATAAAACAAGACCAGCAAAGCCGCCTGGATGTGCCAACAACTCGATAGGAGCTGCACATATCTCGGTCTCGTGGCACATCCGGATGAGCAGTCCGCATAACTAAAACCAGACCTCAAGTTTCCTTGAGGGGCGCCAGCACAGGTTTCTAGTTCGGGCCAAGACTCAAGGAGCACCGTCCGGGGGCTAAATAAAGATGACCCTCGCTCCTAAACCCAAGGGAAAAAGGGCATAGGTGAGGCAAATGGTAAAACCAATGTTGGGCCTTGCTGGAGGAGTCTTATTCAAAGCGAACTGTCAAGGGGGTCCCATAAATCACCCGACCGCGTTAGGGACGCAAAATCCGGGAACATAACACGATATGACGGAAACTAGGGTGGCAAGAGTGGAACAAAACACCAGGCATAAGGCCGAGCCTTCCACCCTTTACCAACTATATAGATGCATTAATTAAATAAGATATATTGTGATATCCCAACAAGTAAACATGTTCCAACAAGGAATAACATCTCCATGTTCCAACAAGGAACACACTTCATCTTCACCTGCAACTAACAACGCTATAAGAGGGGCTGAGCAAAGCGGTAACATAGCCAAACAAGGGTTTTCATAGGAAAGGTGTCAAAGGTTAGAGGCTGGCATGGCAATTGGGAGGCTTGAGCAGCAAGTGATAGGTAACGCACCATAGCGATAGAACGAAGCAACTAGCATAGCAATGATAGTAGTGAGATCCAGGGTAGCGGTCATCTTGCCTGAAATCCCGCAAGGAAGAAGAACGAGTCCATGAAGAAGATGAACGGATGAAGCCGAACCAAGCGTAGACGAACGAATCCTCACGATCGCAACGAAAACGGGAACTAACAAGAAGAAGCACACAACATAGTAAACACACCACACATGAACAAGGCATGATGCACAACAAACATGATGCATGACAAATCTAGATGAGGCTACTCATGGCAAGAGATGATGCAAACAAGAGCCACATATCAAGGCAAGTTTAAATGAGGCCGGAAACAACATAGAACAATTCCGGTAAGTCCTCATATGCAAATTTCGAAATTGGTCCAGATCTGAATAAACCTTATGTTCAAGTTGTTAAACAGCAAGTTAAGATGCACCACGAAGATCTACACGAAATTCTAGTCAAGTTACATATAAAGTTCATTAGATTCGGAGCTACGGCCTAGAAGATATGAGCAAAACAAGTTAAACATGGCATTGATGCTAAATGCATACAAACATCAAGCAAACACCTCAAAACAAGGATGCAACATGATAATATGAAACTACATGCAAAATCAAGCAAGTTTCATATAGAGCACACTCAAAACGGAGCAACGGTTCAACACATACACATGAAACAAGTTATAGCAACAATCTGTCCAAAACAGCAAGTAGGCATATTGCAAGCATCAAAACAACAAGCTACAGCACCTTAACATGAGAACAAAAGGCATGGTCATGATGTACAGGTAAAGCATGACAAAACATGAACACTGAGCTATCTCCAGAAATCACTAGAACATGCTCAAACACACATGGCAAGATTGCAAATAATAACAGTTTCAGACTTAGCAGAAATAACATCAGGTTGCAATGTTTAGATCTATTAAACAACATGTTACAGGAACTTATCATGAAAAACAAAGGCATGGAATGAATCTACTAACTGCATAGAACAAAAGTCCCTTACTTACCATGAGCCAAAAAGGATCAGAAGATATGATGGCACCCATGTAAACATGGCAAGTTATATTACAGATTCATACATGGCAGGAACAACAATAGGTAGGCATGTTGGTGAGATTGAACCACTCACTACAGAGCAATAAATGGCATGGAAAGGCACTAAACAGCAAGAAGACATGGCATAGAAGCTATACATGGCAAGAACAACATCATAGCATACACGGATCAACTACAACAACCTTGGCAAAATTGAATAACATGTAAACAACCTGCCAGGAAACATTTTATAGCAAAAGTAGAGCTCGATTGACTCAAGCTATGGCACTCCATAATTGCAAACAAGGGCATGGATGGATAGAGAATAACCATATGTTCAAAACATCCTTACTGAAGTATCACAAAATAAGCATGGATCTCTCGGTAGCATCAAGTTAACATGGCATAAAAATATCAGCAGAACAGGGGCTGAAATCAGCAACATCATGAAGCCTAGTTTGCATGCTTGTGCTAGTCACCACAGAGATCACAAAAATACATGGAATACACCCCTGTAAAGATGGCATGGCATATTACAAAACACATGTAGGACTCAAGTTCATAGGGTGCACACATCAATCATGGCAAAAATGACAAAAGTGCATGTTTTGATAAGAATCTGAAACTAACATCACATAGCACTCTTCTAACAGCATTTAGGGCATCAAGATGAGCTCAACTGTAAATGATGCAATGAGATGAAATGATTTACTCGTCGAGACGAACAATTTGACATATTATACGCACGAAACGGAGCTACGGATGCAGGGTTATGGCATGATGAAAATGCATGAAAATAACTGCAGATTCGGGGACTTAGAGGAAATCGGGGGAGAAGGAGAAGTCAACCCTCGTGCACGGACGACGAGGACGGCCGGAGGACGACGGGGAGGGCGCCGGTGGAGGCCGGGGAGCTCGGGGCGCGGAGGGACGCGGGCGGCCGGAGGTCGGCGGTGGGCCGGGCGGCGCCCGGCGAGCTGGGCACCGCGGCGGAGGCCGGAGCGGGCGCGGAGGAGATGCGGGCGGCAGAACCAGACGCGGAGGCGGCGGGCGGCGGCGGCAGGGAGCGGGCGCCAGCGAAGCTCGGCCGGGAGGTGCGGAGCGGGCGGCGGAGGGCGGGCCGCGCCCGGTTCGCCCGGGCGGGCCGGATCTGGGCCCCGGTGGCCGGGCGCGATCTGGCGGAGGATGGCCGGCGGCGGAGGAGGCCATGGCGGACATGTCCGACGGCGCGGAGGGAGGTTTTTAGGGTTTCGGGAGGAAGAAGACCCGGGATTTTCGGGTGAGGGGGAGTTTATATAGGTAGAGAGAGCTAGGAAGCTCCAAATGAGGTGCGGTTTTCGGCCACGCGATCGTGATCGAACGACCGAGAGCATGGAGGGGAGTTTGCTGGGTTTTGGGCCAGTTTGGAAGGGTGTTGGGCTGCAAAGAGAAAGAGGGGTTTACTTGTTACTTGTTAACTATTGAGTATCAAACGACCTCCAAATGATCCGAAACTTGACAAAGCGGTTCACGGTGCTATACCATGGCCGCTGACAAACCTCGTCCATTACGAGACCGCTTAACACCCGCATACGAAAAAAAGGTAAAAGGGGCGCCGGGGACATAGGAGTGCCGGATTGGAAAACGGACAACGGGGAAAATGCTCGGATGCATGAAACGAACACGTATGCAAAATGAAATGCACATGATGACATGATAAAATGCAACATGCAAGCAAATGACATGGAAACAATGGCGAATAACTGAAGGACACCTGGCGCATCGAATCCGGGGCGTTACATAATGGTTGTTCTATTTATATGAGTAATATCTTTTATGGTCATGCACCCTTGATGAGTGGTCTATTTTTATTGAATCTCGATAGTAGTGATACACATATTCATAGTATAGAAGCCAAAAGATATAAGTTTAATAATGATAGTGCAACTTATTTGTGGCACTACCATTTAGGTCATATTGGTGTAAAGCGCATGAAGAAACTCCATGTTGATGGGCTTTTGGAATTACTTGATAATTAATCACTTGATGCTTGCGAACCATGCCTCATGGGCGAGATGCTAAGACTCCGTTCTCCGGAACAATGGAGTGGGCAACAGACTTATTAGAAATAATACATACTGATGTATGCGGTCAGATGAGTGTTGATGCTCGCGGCAGATATCGTTATTTTCTGACCTTGATAGATGATTTGAGCAGATATGGGTATATCTACTTGATGAAACATAAGTCTGAGACATTTGAAAAGTTGAAAGAATTTCAGAGTGAAGTGGAAAATCATCATAACAAGAAAATAAAGTTTCTACAATTTGATCGTGGAGGTGAATATTTGAGTTACGAGTTTGGTCTTCATTTGAAACAATGCAAAATAGTATCGCAACTCATGCCACCCAGAACACCACAGCATAATGGTGTGTCGGAACGTTATAACCGCACTTTATTAGATATGGTGCGATCTATGATGTCTCTTACTGATTTACCGCTATCGTTTTGGGGTTATGCTTTAGAGACGGCTGCATTCATGTTAAATAGGGCACCATCTGAATCCGTTGATACGACACCATATGAATTGTGGTTTGGCAAGAAACCCAAGTTGTCATTTCTTAAAGTTTGGGGTTGCGATGCTTATGTGAAAAAGCTTCAACCTGATAAGCTCGAACCCAAATCAGAGAAATGTGTCTTCATAGGATACCCAAAGGAAACTGTTGGGTACACCTTTTATCACAGATCTGAAGGCAAGATATTTGTTGCTAAGAATGGACCCTTTCTAGAGAATTAGTTTCTCTCGAAAGAAGTGAGTGGGACGAAAGTAGAACTTGATGAGGTAATTGTACCTGCTCCCTTATTGGAAAGTACGTAGTTCATCATAGAAATCAGTTCTAGTGATTCCTACATGATACAGGGCTAACCCAGTGTAGGCCGATCTTTCACGATTGGAGTGGGATCCCTCGAAGAACACGAAGAACACGGGGATAAAACACGAGGAGGAACACGAGATAAATCACTCAAACCAACAAGAATGATCACACATGTGCTAGATCCTCGGAACACAAAGAGATACATGATCCAAATCCAACAAAGGACGATACATAGGGTAACCGGTTCTTCTCCATGAGGAGGTCTTGATGGGGGCCACCCGTGAGGGGGGTCTTGAATCCAAGGTGGATCTTCTCCGTAGAGGCGCGCGGTCTCTCTCGTGGAGTAGATCCGTATGGATGAGCAAAGCTCTATCTCAAATGAGTTAAACCTATGCTAACCCTCAAATGGAAGAGGTGGAGGAGTATATATACTCTAGAGCCACGAAGGGGTAAGTGAGGGGCGAAGGGGTACATGGGCCTCGGGCCCGATATCTGTGCGCACACAGGCGTCGGACGTCCGGTGGGTGTCGGACGTCCGGAGGCTCGGGACGGTCCGGACGTCCGGAAGTCTTCGGACTTCCGTAAATAGCGTTCTGTTGTCGTGGCACCGGTCGTCCGGTGGCGCTCACTCGTCCGGGGCCTGGAGTGTGTCGAACGTCTGGTCCGCGTCGGTCATCCGGTCACTGTAGCATTCGCGGGCTGACTCTTCAGGCTGGTGTGAGCTCCTGGCGCCGGACGTCCGGCGGGGTCCGGTCGTCCGGAAGCTGTAGACTTCGGGCAGCTTCTTCTCTTGATCCTTGTTGCTAGCTCGTCCGTTGGATGTGGTGGCTCCATGGCTTTCCTCTAAGTACCCGATCATGCATAGCACACACGTTGGAGGTAGTAGCCATGTCTCACATGTAGAAAGTGAAGGTTCAGAGAGGAGCGAGTTCACCTTGTGTCCGATGGCGTATAATCGAGGTCTCGTCATATGTCCTGTGGGGCTTTGAGAGTGGTGGGAGTGTACATGGGGATGAATGTGGGATGCTCTGCATCATCTCCCCCCCCCCCTTGGGAAAGATCCGACCTCGGATCGTGATCCTCTTCACCATGGGAACGCTTGTCGTGGACGGACTTGTAGTTGGACGGAGTGGAAGATGTTGCGCAATCCATGTACTCCAAGGGGTCGCCGGAGTGGTATACATGCAAGAAAAGCAAACACAAACGACACTCGGAAATACAATGGTTAGTGCACACAAAGTTTCCATCAAGTAAGTATGAGTCTGTTCGGCAAGATTGTTCCTGACAAAGTGCATGAAGCTTATCAAGATGATCTAGAAGGTTATGCAAAGCATTCATGGGAGCAAATGCAATCAGTTTGCACACAAATGTGTTGTGAATATGATCAATGCAACCAAGGTGCAAAATGATGTCATAGTGAGACGGTTTGTCAATAGCATGAATATGGCAATGGATGCGCAATATGATTGTGTTATCATGCAATTGATGGTAGGCAATGTGATCATTATGTATGAATATGCCATCAAGGAAGATCACAACAAATTTGCTAAGGAAATGCACAACCTCATATATCATGGATGACATGGGGATACAAGATGCAACAAGGCAATCATAATGTGAGTCAATCCATGCATAAGATGCAAACTTGTGGTGACTATGATATGTCCATCGAGCATGACATGTGGTAGCACAATCAACAAATATGGATGTGGTGGTACAAAATGTCAAAGGAGTGTTGATGTACCAAAGCTCGATGTTGTGGCATTCCTCAACTTGAAGGT
The DNA here is from genome assembly GCA_021605205.1 of Aegilops longissima. Classification (NCBI taxonomy): domain Eukaryota; kingdom Viridiplantae; phylum Streptophyta; class Magnoliopsida; order Poales; family Poaceae; genus Aegilops; species Aegilops longissima. Next base: position 19,416 of record JAHIAM010001050.1, on the reverse strand, counting down.
CCATAGGGTCCATCTCCAATGCCGGTTCTCCCTCCAATATGTGTATCATGTAGACAAGAAGAAGGAAACAACAATGAAAGAGTGACCCATCCAATATGCGTACTTGAGGATGGCTCAAAAGGAAGGAGTTCACCTCATGAATGTTCCCGAAGATGTTGGAATTGCACATCATGTATGCCTTCACATAACCAATATGTCTCGTAATGCCTTGTGAATCCTTCAAAACAAAAGAACATGACAAACACTCAGAAAAACAAATGAGGTTAGCGGAAATGCAAAACATATCATTCGTGTGGTAAGATACCGAACAAGTGTATGCATCATGCTCGTCATAACAAAGGACAAGGGAGCATTTCATAGTATGGAGGCATATGATGCGAGAACATCCAAATACAATAGGCTCAATCAAACAAGCATGCATCACAAGTAGGATGTCCAAGTCTCCATGATCAATAAGCATAGCAAGTTGGCACTCAATACAATGTGATATGAGAGATGCAACTAATGGAGACAAGAGACAATGATCCACAAAAATCAAGTGAGAGGCATGAACATATATGTCATCAACCCAAGAAAGCGAGTAAGAGTAGAACATGGGTGATGCGACAAAGCAAGCAATCATAGAGATCATGTCAAGCAAGCTAGTAGTGCGAAGATGCCACGTACTAGAGGTAATCATGGCAATCCTGTCATGGGTGCAAATAGTGGGCATGAATAATGCACAAGACATAGCACAAGCATGAAATCAAGATATGAGGAAAGTATCATCAATGTATTGGCAAGAAGTCCTATGTAAATAGCAATGGAACATCATGACTCTCCCAACACAAGAATCAACAATAGCATGAGGCACATGATAAACATGGCAATAGCAACAATGATCTCCACCAAACATGCAAATACACATAGGAGTAGTGGAATGATGAATCATGGGTAAGTGCAAAAAAGGGTCACAATTGCATGGCAAAGGCATAGAAGCAAGCATAACATGCAAAGTGAACACGGGAAAACGAGCATAAGGTGACATATGGTAAATAGCCCATAGTCGTGTGAGAGACAAGTAAAAGAGATGCGCGTAGTCCTTGCGCAAAAGGAATGGTGGTAAGGATAGTCCACGGGATCCCAAATCGTCGTTGCTCTCAAGAGCTCGTTTTGTCACCTCTTGGGATTGGGAGGTTGACGAGTATACATGAGTACCTACACAAAACAAAGACAAAGGGAAAATTGTGTGTGCGTGGTATATGTACACATCATCCATCATGATGCGCACGTGCTTGTGTTGGTTAGCACAAAATATCCAATGCTCAAATAAATGAGATGCGTGATATAGAAACATGTCATCCATCATGAGAGGTTTTTTATTATGTATAGCATAATGGAGACGGAGCATTGTTATTCATGGAATGCATATGGTGCACGCAATTATGGGAATCATGCGAGGTATGGAATGCATCAAAATCTCCTAATATGTATGAGGAAACTATGGGGGTCTCCTCATGAGCAATAATGGAAAAATCACATGGAGAATATTGACAACATCCAAAACAATGCATATTTGGAACAATGTGATCATGGCATGGCATAGTAGATGAATTGCGCAAATCATGTAAAGGAAGCATGGCAATATCATCACAAGAAAAACAAAAGCCAATGACCATCATCTTGTCATCTACGCCATAAGTGCAAATGGGATTTATTTTAATGGGGCATGCACAGTTACTATGTTGAGATTGAAATGATGCAATATGGGAGATGTCACTCATAGCATATTACAAGTTCAAAGGATTGTCAAACATAATGTGACCAATAGAATTATCACAAGATATCCTATGGAGCATAGCATCACAACTAGGCAAATCAACATGCTCATCATCATATTCATCATAAATGGGTAAGTCATGACATGAAGAAGTCGCACTAGCATGAAGCATGGGAATAGGTGGATCGACATCATGCAAGCAATCATTCGTGATATAGTCCACTAGTGGGACAAGATAAGTACCATCACCTATGTTACCTTTGGAGCGTCGCTCATGTGTTGTAGGTGAGGTGTCGAAGACCAAGTCGTGATCATCTTCATCTTGATGGAACCATGTGGGGGGTGCATCATCGTCCACCATGGCCATCATTGTCTCCATTGGAGGTATGGACTCGTCGAGGATAGGCATGTCGTCTTGTAGGAGACCTAGCACCAAAGAACAAAACACACTCGGAGTAGAGGTTAAGTTGTTAGAAATCATAGTGGCCTCACGGGTCGTGTCAACTACCTCACTCAATAAGTGTTGTGGCTCAGTCACTCCCTCTTGGATGCTCTCACTCGTATGGTTGGTGGAGTCACTCAAATGGCTCTCAACCTCACATAGGATGTGTGGCATGCTCTCAAATGTGGGGCTAGTGGTGGTCACACTCATCCTCTCATAGGTAATGCACTCAATGTCACATATGGTGGAGTCACTCATTTCACTCATGGGTTGGTGTCTCTCCTCACATGGCAATTGGGGCATCTCTTCATATGTGGGTGTCAGAGAGGTGTAGGTGCAAACATCTTCAAAGATGAATGCCGTAGGATGTGGCAGAACATCACTCTCCTCCGAGACTAAAGAGAAGGTCTCATGCGCGCTCGCATAGCTTGACTCGGAGTATGAGTCCAATATGGGCGCCGTCTTCATGTTGTTGAAGAGGTTCATGCTCGTCGCCATGGTCGAAGGGGATGGCCCTAGCTCGACCTTCTTGTCACTGTCTTGTTGTTGGAGGCCCATATGATGTGGCACCTCGTAGCTCGTCTCCATGACTGAAGGGAATTTCCCATGCTCGTCCATCTTCTTTGAGGGACTTCCTAAGATGGAAAAGTCGCCCTCGCTCGTAGGTGGTCGCCTCGTTGGTGAAGATGTTGATGTAGGCGAACTCGTGGGAAGTAGGTGAAGATGTCATACGTCTAAAGGCGAAGATGCCTTGAGAACACTTGGCGAAGATGCCGAAGTGGTTGGTGTAGCTGTAGCTCCGTCTTGGTGGTGCTCGTCTCGCGGTATTCTCTTTTGCTCATGAATCTTGGACTTGGCGTGAAGTAGGGCTTGTTGGGACTTGTGCATTTGCGCTTGTGGAGCATCTTTATGATGATGGTGTCGTTGTCGCACTTAAGCTCGTAGTAGATGTCGTTCGTTGTCGTCGTGCACATGATGCTTGGAGGTGACTTGCCCTTCATGACGATGTGGATCACGAACGTGATGGTGGTCGCCATGGAGATGTGGACGTGGATGACTTGCGCTTGCATCCTGTTTGTGCTCCGAAGACTTGTGACTAGAATGTCGCCGCCTTGAGGATGACGAAGGGGAAGAACGGTTGATCAACAAGGTCCGAATCTCCTCCATCCTTGCATCTTCCTCCTCCTTTTGTGCGGAAAGCTTGTTGTCGATGTAGTCCCTTTTCTTGCTTCGGAGTGTCATATGTCGATGGCGAAGTTGTCGTTGCGCTCTCGCAATCTTGATTGTGCGCCTTGCATTTGTCGTTGTAGATCGAAGATGGACACTTTAGTGATGTAGTTGTTCGCGTCGTCGTTGTCGTGGAAGACCAGAGATGAAATGCCTTGCCTATCCATCACAAGACTCGAGCAAATATGAGTGGGAGAAAGAGAAGAACTATACCAAATGTACCTTGACCAATGTTGAAAATGGGTCAATGATCACTCAATGATGTAACAAGGAAATAGCACAATTGGTACTGATCTCGTCGATTTATCACACCTACACAAATAAGGCTTATGGTGGAGATCGGTGAGGATAGTGGCACAAAAATTTGATGCAAAGTGTTAGCAAGAGTCAATAATGTTGAAAGAGATTCAGAAATTCGCAAGTGTAACAAGTAGACCAATAGCAATGAGTGGCACACGGAAACGCACACACGGATAGATAAATGGGGTCATGCAACCAAGGAATGAGCACAAAATGTGGAATCCATGAAAAACGCTCGTGTTGCACAACTCAAGAGAGACGCTAGCACGATTGCTCAATAGGTGGATACGACACTTGTGCACAACCTATAAGATGCAAAATGTATCAACTTTCTATCCCAAGTAGGCTATGTATGTATGGTTCCCGGTGTGTCTCTCAAGATGATCCAAGATGATCGGATATGACAATCTTATGCAATGTGGTAAGATGCTATGGTTATTGCTTACAAGCTTCTTTGCTCTTTCTCTTTTGCTTAAAAGCTTATTCTTTTTTATGACCACTTTTGCACAATGAACAAACCAAGATAGCAATTGTATATATGCGGAAACAAACTTGTGACACAAGATATGATATGATAGCAATATGATACCAATATGATATGGTATATATTCAATGGAAGGTGTATCGATGATCACTAATGTGCACAAGTAACATTGCCGACAATACTCAAATGGCTAGTCTCAATAGGCAAGTGACGAAAAATGTGCTAGGGGTTATCAATGCAATTGCAAGGGAATGTACAATGATGTCGTCGAGGTTACCGTCCGTGTCGATGATGAGAGGCAGTGTTGTCGATGTCGACCCGTTCCTAATTAGTTGAAACACCTTAGGAAACGGAAAAACCACAACTCAAAATCTCAAGGACAAAAGTCAAATGGTGGTAGCGAAAATGCGGTGGTGGTTTGCACTCGGCAATGCTGAAGTGGTGGTGGTGGTTGATGAAGAAGCAATCGTCCCTAAGTAGCCGAAACACCTTAGGAGACTCAAATCACAACTCAAACAACCACTAATGCTATGGTGAATAAAATGGGTTAGGTTGCGGAAGTCGGTGGTGGTGTAGCGGATGATGTGGTGGGAGCCCTAGGCAAAGATGCCAAAGTTCCAAAAATTTGATGGAGTCAAATGATGTTGGAGGTATTTTTGTGGAAATGGGGATGTCAAGAGCTTCCAAACGAGCTAAAGAATGTTAAAATCGGAGTTCGGATGAATTAGTTATGGGCAGAACAAAAATCAGCCGAAGGTGATATCTACAGGTGTCGGACGTCCGTAAATGGACGGATGTTCGGTCGCCGGACGTCCGGTCGGTCTCGGAAATACGGTAATTTTGTTCTGTTGGCTGGTTCCGGTCGTCCGGTGGATGACGGACGTCCCGTCGTTCCTGGGGCTCCGGATGTCCGGAAAAGTGTCGGTCGTCCGGTGGGTCGCGGTCAACTCGAGATGCGAGTATCAGGACACGATTTTGGGCGGAAAATGGGGATTTTGGGGTCAAAATTGGCGAGATTTTGTGGATGAAAGATGGGGAAACTTGGGGAAATGCTAGATCCACTCGAAACCAAGCAAATCCATGGATCAAAATCAACAGAACTTCTTCATACCAACAAATCACAAAAAAATTGGGGCTATTTTTGGGGGGATTTTCGAAATTGGGGAAGAACACAACAAAATCAAGCTAGAAAACATAGAGGGAAGGCTCCAAATCCGTGATAAACCTAAGCTCTGATTCCATATGATACGGGGCTAACCCGGTGTAGGCCGATCTTTCACGATTGGAGTGGGATCCCTCGAAGAACACAAAGAACACGGGGAGAAAACACGAGGAGGAACACGAGAGAAATCACTCAAACCAACAAGAACGATCACACATGTGCTAGATCCACGGAACACAAAGAGATACACGATCCAAATCCAACAAAGGACGATACATAGGGTAACCGGTTCTTCTCCGTGAGGAGGTCTTGATGGGGGCCACCCGTGAGGGGGGTCTTTATTCCAAGGTGGATCTTCTCCGTAGAGGCGCGCGGTCTCTCTCGTGGAGTAGGTCCGTATGGATGAGCAAAGTTCTATCTCAAATGAGCTAAACCTATGCTAACCTTCAAATGGAGGAGGTGGAGGAGTATATATAGTCTAGAGCCACGAAAGGGTAAGTGAGGGCGAAGGGGTACATGGGCCTCGGGCCCGATCTCTGTGCGCAGACAGGCGTCGGACGTCTGGTGGGTGTCGGACGTCTGGAGGCTCGGGACGGTCCGGACATCCAGAAGTCTTCGGACTTCCGTAAATAGCGTTCTATCGCCGTGGCACCGGTCGTACGGTGGCGCTCGGTCGTCCGGGGCCTGGAGTGTGTCGGACGTCCGGTCCGCGTCGGTCGTCCGAATGTTGTAGCATTCGCAAGCTGACTCTTCAGGCTGGTGTGAGCTCCAGGCATCGGACGTCCGGCTGGGTCCAGTTGTCCGGAAGCTGTAGACTTCCGGCAGCTTCTTCTCTTGGTCCTTGTTGCTAGCTCGTCCATTGGATGTGGTGGCTCCGTGGCTTTCCTCTAAGTACCTGATCATGCATAGCACACACGTTGGAGGTAGTAGCCATGTCTCACATGTAGAAAGTGAAGATTCAGAGAGGAGCGAGTTCACCTTGTGTCCAATGGCGTATAATCGAGGTCTCGTCATATGTCCTCTTGGGGCTTGGAGAGTAGTCAGAGTGTACATGGGGATGAACGTGGGATGCTCCGCATCAATACACCAATTAGTGAGGAAGATAATGATGATGATCATGAAATTTCTGATCAAGTTACTACCGAACCTCGTAGGTCAACCAGAGTAAGATCCACACCAGAGTGGTACGGTAATCCAGTTCTGGAAGTCATGTTACTTGACCATGACGAACCTACGAACTATGTGGAAGCGATGATGAGCCCTGTCGGCATTCTGGGAACGGGGGTCCCCAGACTTGCCTGCCTGCGGCCTGCGGCGTGGCTCAAAGGGGGGCCCATCACGGCCCATCTTCATCAACACGAGCTCAAGACCTCGCGAGGGGCAAGATTGAGGCGGACAACAGGAGCTTCCTCAGGCACGGCCTCATCAGGCTGGCTCGCGAGGAGGTGGAGAGATCAAGGCGGAGTACCTCACGAGGTGCCCATGATGCAAGCCATGACGACCAAGGGCGCCAGGCGGGCGCCAGGCCGCGTAGTGTCCTCCTTTCCCCTTTGGTGCAAAGGGAGCAAGCACAGGCGAGAGCATCAAGCAAAGGCGCCCATTTCGGTGCAACGAGACCAAGACCAGTCCAACAGCAGGAAGGAAGTCATTGTGGAGCCCAAGCCGGCGTCACCACCAGAGCCTTTGACAGGCGAGGACCAACTTTAGTCAGGATAAGTGTACCATAAGTTCCCCTTCAAAATGGCCAATTGTTGGCGCACTTCCCGCTCAATATTTGGGAAGAGGCCCAGGGCCTCTGCCTATAAATAGGACTAGCCACCCACAGGGTAGGGCCATTCAGGAAGATAGCAAGAGAACAAACGAGAGAGATAGAGAGAGGCGACTGAACTCCCCCTAGCAGTTAATCGCACCAGCCAAGAACAGACCCTCGCGAGGCTGTACTTCCTTGTATTGTTCATCACCATCAGCCCAAGAGGCAATCCACCACACCACAAACTAGAGTAGGGTATTACACCACAATGGTGGCCCGAACACGTATAAATCATGTGTCTCGTGTGCTGTTCCTTTCGTAGTTTAGATCCTAGCTAGGCGGCGGGGTGCAGGTAGGTAGAGGGCGAGATTCCGCGTGCACCCCAGTGTTCGAACCTCAAGGGTCTGCCGGAACCCGAAATCTGACATTTGGCGCGCCAGGTAGGGGTGCGCCGTGATTCGCCTTCCGTCGCCTGTTCTCCGCTGACCACGCATCCATGTTCGACGCTTCGTCGGGCCCGTGCCGAGCGCCGAGCCGCTCGCTTCCTGCTGTCGCCAGACGGCTCCGCCGGCGGGTGCCCTCGCTGTTCCCGTCGCCTGCCGCCAACGCCGCCACCGCCCGGCGGGGAACGAGCAGCAAGCATCATCCCAAAGATCCTCCGTGAGGCAAGACGGCCGCACCGCTACACCTCGCCGCCCGGCTGGTTCTTCATCTCGCGCTCACGCGTGCCATGGAGGCTCGAGCTGCGCTCATCGCGCAAACGAAGCTCCTGCTCTACCGCCCGTGCCGACGACGTCTATGAAGAGTGGCTCGACCGCTGCCGCCGAAGCTCGTCTGCGCCGCAGGGGCTCTCAGGCTGTCTGTCCCGCTGCACCAACCCCCCGCCCCGCTGGCGACGAAGCCCGGGCGCCGCCGCCCCCAAGAAGGCGCCTGCCCCAAGGCATGTGGTCCTCGGGCGGAACCCGCCCGTCTGGCGCCAGCGCAGCAAGAGCAGAGCTGTCGAGGTCCTCGCCCGCAAGAAGTTGCCCGAGTGCTCCCGCCCAGCTCGCCGCGACCACGCCTCCTGCTCCAAAGACGCCAAGACCCAGCTGCTCCTAGCTGCAGCGCACGGGGACCCGCAAGACCAAGCTCTTCGTCATCCAAGGCCTCCTGTAGCCACAAGCAGGCTGCCGAGCCTTCACCCCGAGCTGCAAGAAGGTCGCGGGCCCGCAAGTTCAAGCCGGACCTGCCTCCTCACTACGACGGTATGGCCGACCCCGCAGAGTTCCTCCAGCTCTACGAGCTGGGCATCGAAACTGCCAACAGAGACGAGAAGGTCATGGCGAACTGGTTTCCCATGGCGCCAAAGACGGGCTCGCACTGCTCCTGAACCTGGCCCTGTGCACGATCTCCTCCGACGAGATGCGCACTCGCTTCATCGCCAACTTCCAAGGTACTCGCGACCGCCACCCGCCGTGGAGCGACATGCGCCGCATCAAGCAGCAACCAGAGAGACCTCGCGAAGTACATCCAGCGCTTCAACAACGCACGCCTCAAGATTCCTAAGGTGACCGAGGAGGCCATCATCTCCGCCTTCTCCGACGGTGTGCGCGACGTCAAGATGAAGGAGGAGCTGGCGATGCATGAAGATCTGTGCACTTCCTTGGAGCTGTTCAACTTGGCGACCAACTGCGCCAGGGCCAAGGAAGGGCGTCTCTCCCTCCTCGAGCTGCCAGCCGCAGACCCAGAAGAGAAGAAACCCAAGGCCAAGGACTTGAAGCGCAAGGGGGCTGCCGTGCTCGCGGCAGAACCGGACACCAAGCGGGGAAGCGATCAGCCCGAAGTCTTCCAAGGGCGGCCGGTATCTGCGGTACCACGACCTCCACACCCACAACACCAGCGAATGTCAAGAACTCCGAGCCGCGGCGAGAAGGGAGGATCGCCGACGCCCCGACCGCAGCGACCGGGCTACGGCCGAGGAGGAGGAAGGAACGCAGACGCCGGGAAGACCGCGCCTCGCCAAGGATGGCGCGACCAACCTCGCGAGGATCGCTGGCAATACCCGCCCACGAGGGAGGTTGGAGGATCAGCCTCGCAAGGATCGCCTGCAAGGCAACGCAGGCCTCCTCCTCTCGCCACCGCAGCCAAGGAGAAATGAAGACCATCATCGACGAGGGGCTGGGGGCTTCCGAGAGCCGCGTGATTGCTCGCATCCTGGGCGGAGCTCAAGCCCCACCTCTCAACGATCTTCAAGCAGTTCGCCTGTGAAGTGAATGCAGTCCTCCCTGCTCGGCCACACGCCTCGTGGTCGGGCGGCACCATCATGTTCAGTTCGCGGATCAGCTCAAGTGTGCGGCCATAGCCGAGTCCTCCCGATGCTCGTTCCCCAATCATCGAGAACGTGCTAGTCACCAAGACCCTCATTGATGGCGGGCAGGGCTCAACGCCCCGTCCGTGGACACGCTCAACAATCTTCGTGCCTTGCAATCAGCTCCACCACCAAGCCTTTCTTCGGGTCACCGACGGCTCCAGGGTCCCGATCGGGCAGGTTCGCCTCGTCACCTTTGGCGACGCGACAACCACCGACCGAGCTCATCGACTTCGACGTCGCCCACATTCGCCGCCATACAACGCCATCCTCGGTACCCAGCGCTGGCTGTTCATGGTCAGAATCCACCACGGCTACAACATCCTCAAGATGCCGAAGTGGCGGAGTCATCACGGTGCCCGCGAAGAGAAAGACACAGTGTGCTCCTCGAGCGAGCCTTTCAGTCCGATCACCGAGGACCCGGATCGCGGAAGCAGGAGGCTTCCCGAGACCGCTCCCAAGAAGAAGAAGACATCGTCTGCCCGACCCTCGGGAGGCAGGCCCCTCGTGGTCCGTGACTGCTCAAGGGGAACCTCCTTCTATCGTGATAGGAAGCCCCCACGCCTCCTCAGTGGGCTCGGGGTTCCCCTCGAGGGCCACCGACCTTGCTGGGTCACGAGGGAGGCGCTTGGGCACCACTTGGAGGCATGTTTCAAGCACGCTTCCCTCAAGAAGGAGCAAGGCAAGGAGGGCCAAACCTCGGAGTTCGCTGCAAGATCGCTCAGAGCTGCAAGAGTCAAGAGTCATGAGTGGCAGCCGCCGCTACTGCTGTGGCTCCCCATCCAGCGAGGATGGTGGGTTGCGCGTCTGCATCGACATACCAGGCTCAACCGAGCCGCCTCTCGAGCGCCTCGCCCTCTCACGTGGGGCGCCAGAAGGTCCACCCACAGCCACGCTCGCATGCCTTATGGCTTGCCGAACGTGGTGGCCACGCATCAGCGCCTCATGAGGAGCATCCCGAAGCTCAAGAGGCCAAGCGCCTCCGTAGCCAGGCGGAGATAGAGATGGTCCACGAGGAGCCACTAAGCGCCCGAGCCTCCCGAGGCCCCGGGCCAGGGGCTCGTGGAGGATCGCTCCCGCAGCCCATCGAAGTCCGCCGCACCACCAACCTTTCGCCTTCAACGCTACCAGTGACATCGCTCGTTTCATTTCCAGTGGGGCGCCTGTGGCTGCATTATTCCCGTGCCGCGGGTCCGTCCCTGCGGCGCGTATCCCTTTACTTCCTGTTCTAGCTTACCTAATTGGGGCGCCTTGGCTGCATCATCCCCAAGTCGCTTGGGCCAGGCCCGCGCATGTATCCTCTTGCGCTTATTTTGGGTCATGCGTCACCCATTATGCTTGTTATTTGATGCCAATCCATGGCACCTTCTCTTCGCTCATGCCGACCGCTTGCACGCTAAAGGGGGTACCGAGCATCGCGACTCGTGGCTCCTACCGCTCTCCAGCCCTCACCCTTCGGCCTTGTCCACGCACCGCGACCGGCATACCAAATACGGCCGAGACCAGCTCGAGGCCGACCCGAGGACGTAGATCGCCGACATCTAACCAAATCTGCAAGAACACATCACAAGATAAGGCCCAGTGCAGCGCAACCCGCTTGAGGTAGGGCCCCGTGAGTCCCACGCCGCTCACGGTGCCCAGATACACCTCGTCCGAGCCCTACCGTGCCAGCCACGTGTCGTATGGGCAGATACGCCTGGGGCTCCTCCGAGGGGAGCCCTCCCACGCACTGATGGAAGCACCATGCTCCGCTGGCTGGCGACGACGCCGAGGAGCGCTATGCCCGTGACACATACGGAAGCGCTATGCTCGCGCTGGTGATAAACAATCGAGGGTGGCCTCGGCTGCATCAACCTCGTGGAGCCCAGAGCTCGATGTTCGGCCTCGTCCGCAACGCCTCGGGAGTGCCGCGCGAGGGTGGGCATGGGGCTGCGCTGGTCACGCCCAGCGCACGCCACCCAGTGTACGGCGGTCGCTTGAGCGCTCAAGGGGACTCCTAAGCATCGCGACTCAGAGCCTAATGGTCATGTAGCCCCTCACCCTTAGTTCCGAAGGCTAATGGCGGTTGAGGTATGCGCGGGCCGGATCTGCAGACGTAGAACGGTAGATCCACCCACATCTCACCTCCCTACTTGTTGTTCGTGCGCCAAGGGGGACTCCTGAGCATCGCGACTCAGGAGCCTAACTTGTCACGTAGCCCCTCACTCCTTGGTCCCGTCCGGGTTTCCAGTCGGGGCTAACGGCGGCTGAGGTATGCGCGGGGCCGGGCTCTGCCGGCGTAGAACATAAGCAAGTAGGAAGCGCAAATTTCAAGGAATTCAAAAGCAAATATTACATTCCATAACTGTTATCACAACGCCAAATGCAAGTTTAAACGCCTCCCCGAGGCATGATACATGTGCAGGAATCGAAAGCAGAACAGGAGTCGCAACGGAGTCACTTGTCGGCGGTGGAGCTGCGCGGAGCAGGTTCACCTTGTGGAGCCGCAGGGTTGGCAGCGCCCGCTTGCTTAGTGTCAAGGTCTCAAACTTCCCAAAGAGCCTCCTCCGACGGCCCTTCACGGCTTCAGCAGCGGCAGCGCAAGCTCGTCGCTCGCTGGCTCCAAAGAGTCGTCGAGGTCGACGTTGGGATCGCGAAGGTAGACGTGGGTGAGGAACGCGCCGGCCGCAGAAGACAAGACACGCCTCGGCCTCACCGTAGGGCCAAGGCCAAGGGCTTACATCTTCAAGAGCGCGAACCAGAAAGGAAGCAGCTTACGGGCTGCCCTCCTCTGCGCCACCCAGCGGCTCTCCAGCCGTTATCATAAATCTCCCAAGAAGGTGCGAGCCTTCACCTCCATATCTGTGGAAGGCCACACGATCCACGGCAAGGACCCGTGCCTTGCCGTCCCAGCTCGACCTTCCTCGCCTCCAACTTGCTCCAAAGACGCCTAGGCGTTCACGGCGCTTCTTGAGCTTGGCGCCCCGATCCTTGACGGCCACCTCGCGAGCCTTCATGCCTTCCTCCTGCTCTTGGCGGCGGGCCTCCTTGGCGAGCTGGTCCCAGAGCCTCGGCAGCCGCTTCTCCAGCCTTTGCAAGTGACCTCGACCTCGGCTATCTCCCCAAGGCGGCGTCGCGAGCAGCTTCGCCCCAAGGACAGCTTGCTTCTCCTCGTCAAGCCGCCGAGGCCTGGACCAACGCCGCCGGATTGAAGCATCGGAGCGAATCCAGCCGGAAGCCAGCCTCAGCGCCCGCCACCAGACGAGGGTCGGCGCTCGAAAGATCCCCGCCGCAACCGTCCAGTTTGGCAGAAAGACGATCCGTAATGGTAGGAGGAGTCGGAGAGACAGCAGTTGGTGGGTAGGAGGAGAGGACGGCAGCGTGAATCCACGATGTCTTGAGGCGGGACCTCGCTGCGCCCAACAGCCGTGGCGGTGGCATCGTGCGGGGACACCTCAGAGTCGCTGGGCCATGGGGCTGAGCTCGCCTCACCAGCTCCACCTGTGCCTCGCGAGGATGACCGGGCAGGAGAGGCGGCTGCATCACGCCCACCTTCTTTCAGGGCAGAGGCGCTGCCCTGCATGTAACCTCGTGAGATCCCTTCAGCTTCTTTGCATGGGCGCTAGCCTAACCAAGAGATACAGACGCCAAGCCTCAGCGACAAAACAAGAAATAAGACAGAGTCGAGCACCCATCGGTCGCCACTCGCGAGCTCGAGCAACCTTCGGCCGTACTTGAAGCCCGAGAGCCGCCACGGGATCAGCCTCAAGGAGCTCGGGAGCAGGAGGCGCACCTGCGGATCGCCTCGATGTCGGGTAGACCCGCTGGGGACCAGCCCGTCCCGTCCTTCTTCGGGATCGGGGCAAGCTCCCCGCGCCCTGCTCATCATCATCCTTGTCGCCGCTGCCGCCGCTCGGTGAGAGGCCGAGAACGCGGACTTGCGCCGGGAGGGGAGCCTCGACTCTCCGCCGGTCGCCTCGAGTCGGGCCCTCCTTCCCGCCTCCCTTCTCCCTTCTCCTCGCTGGAGTCGCCGGAGGACACGCCCACCGGTTCCTCGGGAGCCTCCATGGCACGGGCCCGCCCCTTGAAGACGGGCATGGACTGCACTACCTGCTCCTCCCGCCATCGCGGAGGAACAGGGCGAGGAGCGCCCAACCTCGCCACGCCGCCCCTAACCAAAGATTGGAGAACCGCAGCCGGTCTTCATCGCCAAGACCGCAGGCTCGGTGGGGCCTCCACATCGGAAGTGGGTACTGATGAAGCGGAGCCACTGGTGCTCCAGAATTCCTCAAGAAGAACGCTACGGTCAGCTTCCGGCCGCCATGCTGGCCGGCCTCAGATCCATGTCCATCCTCTCCAACACCGGCTCTGCTGGGATCCACGAGCTCCACTCGAGACCAGTCGTCGAGTGTATGGGGTGCCCGTGGGCAAGATTAGCCGAGGGTGGATGCACCCAACATCCACAAAGACCCACTTGCTCCTCGAAGCCCTCAATCCTCTTCCCGGGGTTCGAAATGGCGATGGAGTTACCGTATGCGACGAAGCTCGCACACGCAGAGGAGGAACCACGAGAGGTCCGGAGGGAGAAATAGTGGCGCAGCAGGGCCACTGAGGGCTGCACCCCAACGTGAGCCTCACAATAGTAGGAGAAGATCGCCAGGAGGAGAACGGAGTTGGGGTGGAGGTGCAGAGCTTGTAGCTTGTAATGGCGGAGGACGGAGAAGAAGAACTCGGAAAAGGGAGGCATCAGACCGGCAACGATGGCACTTACAAAGAGCGGATAGAAGGTGCTCCCTTGGCCTTCAGGGAGGGCGGAGCCGGCCTTGAACACCTCACCCCGTCAATGCCCTATGCCGCCGCCATCTAGCGCGCCCGGGCAAGGCTCGCCCGACACGCTCGGCGAGTCCAGGCAAGCGCATTAAGCTCGGCCGGGTTCGCGAGGCGCCATGCCTTGCTAGGGCGCAATGGGTGGATCTGAAGATTTTGGAGGCAGGAAGGAGAGGCGCAAGAAAGGGATCTCGGCAAAGAATTAGAGAAAGCAAGGGAAGCAAAGCCTAGGCGCACGCAGCCCTTTATCGACTCGCTGTTGCCGAGGCACCCACGCCCAATCAACCGCCACGCTGGCGCCCAAGGCCGCAGGCTGTTAGCGCCAGCAGCGCTCAAGACTTGCCCTTCTCCTCTATGCTCGGCTAAGCCGGGCGTGTTTTGGGCCCGGGCTATTGCTGGCGCTCTGGGAACGGGGTCCCAGACTTGCTCGCCTGCGGCCCGCGGCGTGGCTCAAATGGGGCCCATCACGGCCCATCTTCATCAACACGAGCTCAAGACCCTCGTGAGGGGCTGAGATCATGCTGCGGACGACAACAGCTTCCTCGTGCACGGCCTCATCAGCCTGGCTTGCGAGGAGGCGAGAGATCAAGGCGGGTACCTCACGAGGTGCCCATGCCACAAGCCATGATTTACCAAGGGCGCCAAAGGGCGCCAGTCCCTTGTCCTCCTTTCCCTTTGGTGCAAAGGGAGCAAGCGCAGCGAGAGCATCAAGCAAAGGCGCCCATTTCGTGCAACGAGACCAAGACCAGTCCAACAGCGGGAAGGAAGTCATTGTGGAGCCCAAGCCAAGGCCACCACCAGAGCCTTTGACAAAGCGAGGACCAACTTTAGTCAGATAAGTGTACCATATGTTCCCTTCAAAATGGCCAATTGTTGGCGCCTTTCCCACTCAATATTTGGGAAGAGGCCCAGGCCTCCTGTAGTGCGACCCGACCTCAGATGGTCAAGTCTCGTGTTTCCGTGTCATCCCCGGATCGGTAATGCCGACACACACAAGACTCAAGGATTTATAACAGAGTAGCAATCACACACTTATTACATCGAATGTCTCAAAAGAGAACTTATTACAATAATATGGCTTATTGCCATCTAATACGTAAAGCAGCGGAAGGCTTGGAAGATAAAGTGAGTCCATCAACTCCAACGGCATCGCTGAGCTGCACGGCAACGACCTATCGAACCTTACTCCTCGTCTCGAAAAGTCTGCAACATAATACGCTGTAGCTCGAGAACGGTTCAGCACATGGAATATGCCGCAATGTAACACAATAGAGCAATAACAGAATAATGCTAACACTACATGCATGTTTGGCTGGTGGAAAGCTCTACTGCCACGCTTATGGAAAACCAATTTTTCCTACATCAAAGGAATAAATTTTAATTTAACTATCATGGTGGTTGAAACATCATTGAGAAGGTATAACCCCAACTCAATCCCAATTAAGATAATTAACATCCCAGCAATATAAATTCTCTTCTTTGGATCAACTGGGTGAGCTCGGTGGGAAAACAAAACCGGGTCACGCCTCGGAGGCATCCGAGGGTTTTAGATGGAAGAGATTAGAATAGAAAAGAGATCTAGGGAGAAACACTACCCATATGCATATGAGGCAAACACACATTCATTCAATCAATCAAGCAAGGGCATACAAAACGGTCTAGGACTACCGCATAAGTGCTCAACTACTACTAATTACATGGGGAATACTACTATTATATGGTGGTCATCTAGAAATTTTGATCGGTGGAAGACTCCATGATGTCCGCTCCACTTCGCCTTCGTAGTCATCATCACTTGGATCAGAGTCGGTGTCGCCGATGATGATGTAGTTGTCCGGACAAGTGGGTTCTTCTTCCTCTTCTTCCGGTGCTGGTCCTCCCATGAAGACTCCGATCTTCTTGACTAGGTCGCCATTCTTCTCCAAAGAGGGTCTTGATTTCTTCCTCATATCCATCGTGTAAACTTGAGTTCTTCCTCCAGCTCGATGATCCTAGATTTCGCCTTCTTCAAATCCATCATGTCTGCAAGACATCCGGTTCTCCCGACGTCGAATGTGCTGGTTTAGCTCTGGATGTAAGCTGCAATGGATTTATCCTTCTTGGTGCTGATTACTTCCCATTGCTCGTCTCACCCCACATATTTGATATATGGTGTCTTTAAGCTCCCGGTTGTAGACTTCTCCAATGCGCCCCATGGTAATGTGAGCTGCCATACTCTTGCCAAGGCTCGGTGGGTGCTTCAAAAGAAAACTCTATGGACTTGGAAGTTGGCGAGAACGTCCTTCCCGAACTTGTACTTGAATCATCGAGCTTTTTCTTCCGGTAAAGTGGCGTTGTACGTCCGGTGAAGCTTAGTATTCCAATATTCAGGTACCTAGTGACTTCCCTCAAGTGGCGTCCAAAGGTGTGTCTTCATCCGGTTGTGCAAACTTGTTCTTCATCTCCGCTATCCTAAAGAGTGGAAAAATGGAGAGGAGTCGAAATGAGTAGAGAAGAGTGACCTATGGTTTTATCTTAGTGGTCGTGTCCTACACTCAGCGTGTGCTCTGATACCATCTTGTAGCGACCCGACCTCAGATGGTCAAGTCTCTGTGTTTCCGTGTCATCCCTGGATCGGTAATGCTGACACACACAGACTCAAGGATTTATAACAGAGTAGCAATCACACAATTATTACATCGAATGTCTCAAAAGAGAACTTATTACAATAATATGGCTTAAGGCCATCTAATACGATAACAGCGAAGGCTTGGAAGATAAAGTGAGTCCATCAACTCCAACGGCATAGCTGAGCTGCACGGCAACGACCTATCGAACCTTACTCCTCGTCTCGAAAAGTCTCGCAACATAATACGCTGCAGCCCGAGAACGGGTCAGCACATGGAATATGCCGGGCAATGTAACACAATAGAGCAATAACAGAATAATGCTAACACTACATGCATGTTTGGCTGGTGGAAAGCTCTCTACATACGCTTTGGAAAGCCAATTTTTCCTACATCAAAGGAATAAATTTTAATTTAACTATCATGGTGGTTGAAACATCATTGAGAAGGTATAACCCCAACTCAATCCCAATTAAGATAATTAACATCCCAGCAATATTAATTTAGAGTGATGAGATACATGTGAATACTCAAGTACTAGATACTCGAATTGTCCATAACCGGGACACGGCTAACCATGATTAGATTGTACACTCTGCAGAGGTTTATGACTTTTCCCCACAAGACTCGACGCCTCCGTTGATTTCTCGTGACTACATGGTGTTTGAGAAACGGATGACCGAGACACGCTCTTCGTAAACATTAACTCTCTACTCGGGTAGATCATACCAAACCTACAAAACCCACTACCGCTGATCTACCTTTTCAAGAGCTTCACGTAACTTACTCAACTATGCTAGAGCCCATAATAGCTTGTGGCTGCACACGGAAGTTTCTAGCATGAATAATCTCAGTTCCTTTGAGCCTAGGTGGCGGTCCATAGGAAGATCACACGGTACCCGGATTTCCAAAAATACAGGCAACACTGGGTTCCCTGTGTGCCTCAATCCACCCGATGTGTATTAAAGTTGCCACCTTAAGTTAACCATTAATTAACAATCTCACATCTGTCATGAATAACTCTCAAACCCAACCACGCTCACTGAGCATAGCATAGCAATATAAGCAACACGTAGAAGTAACTCCCAAGGGTTTGATAGTAACAGGCAATAGGTTCCTACCTCATCATCTACTTCCCAACCCACAAATTAATGACATCCTAACCATGCAATGTTTGAGGGTTGAAACTAATGCATAAAACTGGGTATGAAAAGAGTATGATCAAAGTGTTACTTGCCTTGTCGACGATCCGGAATCCTAGGGACTCAGAGTAACACGCTTGCACCGGGAATTCTATCGCAATCAAACAACAGCATACATAAGCAACAAGCAAAGATGCACAAACGAAACTTGAACTGAAAGAGGTTGACCGGAGAGTTCAACTTAAGAACTCCGGTTCACAAGAAGAATCAAACCAAACGGAGCAACGAAACTCAAACGGCGAAAGAAACAAGATCCGTTTACTAATCTGAACTAGGGTCAAATTTTACATAGGCAAAAACTTGTTTGAGTTGGCTATTCAGAAAGAGGGTTTCGATATGAAACTCCAGGCGCTTGAATCGCCTGATTCCGATAAACGAGCGAAAAGTTATACTAGTTCGAACATCGGATCAGAAATCGCAATCAGAAAACCACGGAATAAATCCGATAAAAAGAAAAAACGACGAACGGCTAAACGAACGAACGTTCGTTAGCCGAAACTAAACGACAAACACGTTCGTTAGAACGAACGAACGAGCGAACGCTCGCTAAACAAATAAACCAAAAAAAAAAACCGATCTATATAAAAACGAACTAGGTTTTTCTAAAAAATCGAAGGGTTTTTTTTTAAAAACCGGCGGTTGGTGGCTACCTCGTGAGGTTGTCCGACAATGGGCGACTCGGCGGGCGCAGAGGGGGCTCGGCGGGCGAGGCGCGGGTGGCGACGGAGACGACGGCGGGCAGCTCGGCAAGGCGCTTGAGGCGACGGCGGCGGCGGCGGCGGCGGCGGCGGCTCGGCTCGGCTCGGGCTCCGGTGGTGGTGGTGGCTAGAGGGCGGTGTCTTATATAGGTTGGGGGGCTCCGACTTGGGGAGGGCAAGGCAGCGGCGACGGTGGTGTCCGGATCGGACACGCGGCGGCAACGCTGAAGGCGGCGGCTCGGCTGGCCGGGCCGGCCTTCTCGGCTGGGCCCTTGGCCCAATCGGGCGCGGGTCCTCTTTTTTTTTTAAACGTTCCGCCGGAACTTATAAAAATCCTAGAAAAATAAATAAAAATCTAAAAATACCAAAACAAGTTTTCTCCGTCTATATAAAATATTTAGAACAAGATGAACTTTTCTTGGCCCCTAAAATGCAATTTTAAAACATGCAGTTTTTTCTAGGGTAAATAAAATTCCAAATAAATCAAATAAAACCAAATAATGATTTTAACATTTTCCTCCGATATTTCAATTATTTTGGAGAAGTCATATTATCTCCTCTCATTTATTATTTAAAATGAAATATTTTCCGGAGAGAAAATAATTAAAATCAAAATCCTCGCCTTCATTATTT
>JAHIAM010001049.1:0-48826 GCA_021605205.1 Aegilops longissima | reverse complement strand
AATGTTAGTTAAAGGTCACACAGATGATGAACCAGAGCGCATTAAGAATGCAACTCCCAGCTGTCTTGACCATTTCAGCGGTTGGATGAAGATCGACGTCTCCTAACCCTTCTTCTTCCTCGCTCTGATTCTTCCCATACAGAACATCAAGACGGGTCAGCCGGCCGACCACCGCCCCACCGCCTGTCTCCACCCCACACCCCCACCGGCGCCCAACCCCCACCCACGCTAAGTTTTCTTCTTCATGAGGCCCCACAACCACCCGAGCCCCTTCGATCGCGACCGCGAGCTCAAAAATCGACCACCCAATTTTGAAATTTAGTCTATCGTGATTTAACTAGTGGAATATAAAAGGGGAAACCATAAGCATTGGGAGTATAGTGTTGAGAGTGCCATGGCGGATCTGAAGGTGCAAACCGGACAAAGGCAACTTCGCAACCAAGACAAGAAATCAGAGTAAAGCAATGGCGATCTATTTTCTTGCTACGATAAATAAGTTGAGCAGACATTTAAAGAGTACTGCCTCTCGGTGTAGCTGCAAAATGATCTCGCTAAGAATTTGACGGTGTTGTAGCATGGCTGTCGGCGGCGTAAGCAGATCTAGGAGGGTAGACGGTGGCAAGGGGCACGGTGACGAGACGGTCGAGAGCGGCGCCAAGAAGGAGGACGACGGGATGAAGCGAGAGGACGGATGCAAGGATCCGGTCCGCGCGGATGAGAGTGGTCGATCTCTTGTAATGGACGGCAAGGCTGGGTATCAGCTCCGCATGGTGGAGGAGGACGGCGGTGGATGGGGTGGCAGACGGCGCGGACGGAGGAGGGTGGGTGGAGAGGGTGTTTTGTCGCCCACGGAGTACTAATGGGGAAAAGGAGGTAGAGAGAAGGGGAACCATGTATTCAGTATGCGCTTGTCTCAAATGCGAGAAATTTACAAACTTAGCCCCTGCTTCAAATTTCTACTACATCACAACAACATTAGTCGGTTGGGATAGGACGGTAATCTCAAGATACAATCAATATTTGCCGACGAGAGTTTGTTTTTGCGCCCACCGTATGAATATGAATCGGGAGGAGTCGATTTCGCCGAGGACACATGTTTTGGCGCCCACCGTATGAATCCGTGAGGGCGGTTACGCCACGCTTGGGTGAAATTACTAACCCCTATCGAAACCTATAGAAATCCAGCAGATAGGCTTTGCGGTGATAGGCAAGTGATTTCCATCTCGCATTTTGGTTTTCGAGAGTTTATCGCGATTTTCCCGCTTGCTCAAATTTTGTAGAGTGCACGCTTACTGTACAACTCAATTCGAATCCCGCTTGTATTTTATTTTTTCAAGCGGATCCATTTTCAATTGGAATTACATTCTATATACATCATTTTTATATATACTTTTAAAAGCACAACACCATTTATACATAAATATGGTTTACAAATGGCATGATCTCAGATTCATAAGGTTGTATCCATCAATTTGGATTTTCAAATATTTGAAACCACTTTATGTTGAAATCCAATGTATGCATTCCTCGCTAATGCTCTCCAATTAATGTGTTTCATGCGTTTTTTACTTTCAAACATGTATAATGTTTTCACACACGCAACATATAGTGTAATCCCGCTTAGACATTAATTGCATATAAACCATGCATTGTTTGTAATTGAAGAATCTATGGATCACCAATATTGATAAACTATATAACATTACACTTGTGCCCAAATTCAAATGAATATGCATGTTTGATACACAATTTATGCTATGATATTATCGATGTCGTGATCTCCGTTTAAATATTTGAATCCCTTTAATCCAGATATTCGCCTCATATAGCTATCACTCATGCTTATATAGGACTTTCTCTCCGACCTATACACGCTCATCGCCCTCGTATCTCTCTGCTACGTATGTCGACAATGATCTTTTATCTTCATAACACACTAACGGCTCTCCCTCGACCTTCATCACTCTATCTCTCAAGTATATCTCCCCGCTATGTGTCTCTAACTATGATTCTCCATGTGGAATCTCTTTTCTCACACAAACACAAAACTTTGTCTCCGGGTCTCATTCTCTACTATTCCCATGTGTGCCACTCAGACACCCCCTATACATGTCCGCTCCTTAGATATGAGAACCCACGACTCTTCCTCTTCAATATCTCTTTCTCACACAAACACAACCTGCTCCTGTGGTCTCATATTTCTCCATTGTTCTCTTGTATGTCACACACACCCCTCTCTCCCTAGAGATATCTTATGCCCTCATATGTCTCTCTAGCTATCACTCTCAGAAATATATCTCTCAGACACAAAACTCCGCCTCTCCGATCTCATTTCTCTCCGATATATGTTTGTATGTGACTCACATGCACCCTCTCTATCTCTCTCACACCCACACACATAACCCAGCCTTCTCGACCTCGACTCCTATCTCTAAGGCACACTAGCTAGCATCTTTATCTTTCTATTTATCTGCTTCTCCATCAACCTTCTTTCTCGCCCTCACTCTTGATTCCTATCACGCACACTACATATGTTTCTCTCTACATGCAAGTGCCCTCTCACACACATATATAACTTCACCCTTTGAACCACCCACGGTCATCTCCAACACCCAAACTAGCGGATGTCTCTAGCTAGCATCTCCATCTCTGTATCTATCTGTAGTTTCTCCGTCAACATTTTTCTCGCACAGAGTCTTGCTTCCTATCACCCACACTATATATGTCTCTCCATACATATGCATTTATAGGTTGATCTCTTTTGCACAATCGCATGCCCACCCTCCGCCATAGATGCATGCTCCAGCCCACGCCACTATCTCTTAAAGATAAAAACACATGCTCAATTGTCGGGCCTTCTTCCCATTCTCACATGCATGCATATTGTCATACCGATCCGCTCTCCCATGTCGTTGATCTTATGACTTATGTCTTCTTTCTTTATCTCGATCACACACACACACACACATCCCACGTATACATGTATACTCTCACACATGCACGTTCAAGGTCTCTATGTCTCCATACGAGTTAATTACCCTCAATCTAACGCCACATCGAATCGCTTCCTCTTGTGCACATAATTTCCGATGGGTAAAACACACTCACACTTAACAATCTCCTTTAGCTACCCCCCGCCTCTCACTCTTCCCCTATATCCCCGAAACCAATAAGACCATCCTTTGTTTAATTCTACCACATATGCACCATCGATATATAGTAGTCTTCCTCGGTGTCTCTAACAAACACGCTCTCTCGATGTCGACTCCTCTCATGCGACGCATCTCTCTTCCCTCTCTACGGCATTTTCTCTCTCGCACCCCATCAAGGTGGCCTCCGCCATACACATCACCTCTCTATGATGAAGCCATGCACACTTAAATTACATCCACCAGAGGACCCAGCACACACACACACACACACACGCACACACACACACGCATGCACGCACCCCCCCACACACACACTAAGACTCCATCTCTCTCTCACACACACACACACACACAAACACACACACACACACCCCACACACACACACTTAGACTCCATCTCTCTCTCTCACACACACACAAACTAAGACTCCATCTCTCTCTCTCTCTCTCTCTCTCACACACACACACACACACACCCCACACACACACTAAGACTCCATCTCACACACACATGCTCTAGGCGGAGCATTTGTTCCTACCACCCTTCATCCAACCTACCAGTATGATAAACAATCACCTTTATTTACTTGCATAACATGGACAAATTCCACTTTACTTTAGTAGTTAGCAAACTTATCATATGTACCCTTATAAAAAAATGAGTTGGCGATGATGGTGTGCCTGCCATCTTGTAATACAGACCGTATGATCTATATCTGACGGATAGAAAGTAAACTATGATAATTTTACAAAAGATAACCCGCACCTCTCTCCACATCATTATCTCCCGCAACCTCATTGCTCAGCAATTAAAAAGGAATAAGTCTCTGAATCTAGCATGCATGGTGGCCGCATGCCCGCCCATTCCACCACCTCGGCCACCACCACGCCCACTCCTCCCGCCTTATCTCTCATCTTTCATTTTTCATGACATTCTCGAGATACCAGTTTTCCTATAAAATTCTCGAGATATCATTATTTTTACACATGGGATTACTCCTTCATGGGTCAATCACAACAGTGTTTTGTAAAAAAATGCATATTGATCCGCAGTAATGCACGAGAATCTTGCTTGTAATTATATAACGCAAATCACGAGCAGGAAGTGACATTTTTTGACACAACCACGTTAACATGGCCACGTAAATCACTAGCTAAAGTAAATACCATATCCCGATGCAAAGGTTGAGTACATGTCCGAAGAGTAGAGTCGCACACGCACTCGCCTCGAACTCTCTCACACACACCAGCTTACGTGACGCCCACATAAGCGATACCAGTATGTTATATTTGTGCACCGCTGGTACACGTGATGTTGCGATTTATTTAAGCCGAAGACGAACCCAAACAGTAGCTGCATTCATTCCCTCCCCGTCTTCGGTCCCATCGCGGTAGCCATGGCCGCCAAGATAACAACATACGATACTCACGAGCGTGCTTTAATATGGAAATTTTAGTGGTCATGCATGCATCTTTTGTGCTAGCACTTATATAAGGGTTGACCGCCGCTTCCACGGACATGCGCAAGGTGGAAGAGGAAGGAGAAGGAAGCGGCTGTGTAGTAACATTTTACCACAATTTTTAGGAAACTGAGTGTAATAATTGAGTAGTTTTGCAAACTACCAAGATTACACCTCAAACGGTTCAAAACCTATACTCCTTGCCAATACGCTTCCCACATGAAACGCCAGCGCCGCCTGGATTAATATTAATGCCAGAGCGGAGGCGACCTCTCACTGGCGCCGCTTTGAAGTGGCGCGACGGCCAGAGAGCGCTTCTAGGGCACGCGATCGCTCCCGCCACGAGACCCATAGGCCTTGTTTGGATCCATGGGTTAGAGTTAGTTTGAGCTATTTGGGCTCAAATAGCCCTAAAGTATCCAAGCATGAGGGTTAAATTGGAGCAAGTTGCACCGAACCCACTAAAAAATATCCCACCCAAGAGGTGCTAATGAGATAGTTCTCATTGGGACCACTCAAAAATCACTTTTCTCTCTCCATGAAGTGAATTTATTGTCAATCTAACCCTGTCACCCAAACACCCTTTTGCTACATGCTAGTTCAAGGTTATTCATGAGTTAGTCTAACCTCTAGCTAAGTTAGAGTATCAAAGAGGAGCAATATAGGACATGCAAGTTGCTCAAAGCATACAAGAAAATTCGTATGTGAAAGGATTTTTTTCTTTTTGAAACGAATGTGAAAGGAATTTTTTAGAATGCTCTGGCATGTCGCTAACATGTGATAGTTAATCGACCTCAATAGACGGGCGAAACGCCAGCCCGCCGCACTTTGATAGAGATAATATGCTCCTGGATTACTAGAGATAGGTGTCGCACGGAAGCCAAGAAATATGGTGATAGCGTGGGTTAGCCATGTACTAGTATGATGTAACTACACTGGCTGCCGTGTTCAGACTCTTCCAATCCATGTGGAGATGATTGGTTAATTTTATATCACTGAATAATATTAAATATTATGAGGCAGACGCCCACCACGAGGTTCCTTGCTTCCCTCTCGTCCGGAATCTATGTTCTTCCACTCTATTTTTTACATGAGCTTTGTTCATCCTTTTGCCAACACGCGAGACATCAAGGTGCACGTGTTATGCAAGGATCATTCCATCTATATGAAGAACACGTGGACTGAACTACGAGACGGACATGTACCCTGGAGTGGACGCATTTAACCTAATGTAGCAAAGAAGTGAAGTAGAAAGGCACAAATGGTATGAACATGCGGCATATAGGGTGTGTTTGGTTGTGTTCTGACTCAGCATAGTTGTTCCCTCTTCATGCATGCTCAACTCAACACCCTCTTCATGCATGCTCTTCATGCATGCTTCTAGTGTATTTGTGCTAAACTAGTGTGGACTCATGCACCCTCCATACACTCTACCAAACACCCAAAAGTAGGTCGAGAAGGAACTCTTAGGCGGCATTTGTCTTACTATGTACTACCACTAATGTTGTACGTGCAATGCACGGTGATGTTATGGAGTACGTGCCTAAGTACTCTACTACTACTATATTAGTTGAGGGACATATTGACTTTTATATTTGTTTACGTATGCCCCGAGACCTTCCAACTAGACGGTCTTTCTTCCGTGTCGACTTTGTATCGCTCATACCACTAAGTACTACTACGCAGGGTCTCCGACCCGAAGTGGAAGAAGTGAGACGCCTACCATGCTGTTTTTACGCTGGCTCTACCATGCTGTTCATGTCCCACCTTTCACGGGACATCCACACGCGTCGTGTTTGGCACCCTTCATCGAAGAGTTGAAACGCTAGAATTCATCGTAAATAAAAATAATTATAAATCGGCAGTGATACTATTTTTTTTGAACCAATCACAGTGATACTATACCACACCGTTTCTGCTCCTTGATATCGGAAAGAATACTTCCTTCGCCAACATGTGGGACGCCACCATCTTGGTCCACTTGCCATGCACGCAGAACTCCAAGGGAGTCACCCAAGGTCGCATCAAGAGTAACAATGACTAATGAGCCACAAATCGTAGGCCCACTTCCCACTTTGAAGTTGCTCGAACGAAGGAACCATCATGACTTCATTGAATTCGCTTGAAAAAAACTGCTGTACCAAAGAAGATCAAGCTACGTAGTTACTCCAACAGAGGCCTCCTTTCGCTCATAGGATAGGAATATGAAAATCATAGGAAGTGAGATGACATGCATCTCAACCTATAGAGAAAGAGATGCCATTTGATGCTTAGGATAAGAATTTTTCCATTTAGTTCGAGGCTAATGTACTGTAATTTGCTCTAAAAACTATAGTAAATAGTACTAGTATTGGTACATGATCGCATCACCTTTACACACACACTAACTAGTACTACTACTTCTCATGCTGGCCAGATGTCGCCGTTTCCTTCCGGCTTTGTCATGGCAACCCCACCGTGCTTGGATCTCCGCCGACCTCTCTCTGCAGCAGTACAGTGGCCCTTTTCTTTCTTGTGGCGGGGCCTCTTGTCTTGAGTGCTTTCGACTTTTCCACTCACTCGTGCGGTTTTGCCGCCTCTTTTTGCTCTACCGCCCATTGGCATCTTCAAATTCCTCCCACATAGTTGTCGTGGACGCCGAAAGTGATAGCCCATATTTGTCCGGTTGACAATCAAACAGTCCGTGATGCGCCTCATCACTGCGTGTTCTTTATCTATCTATCATGCGGGCCTACCTCACGTTGAAGAAAGAAATAAAACCAAAATTATGCGATGTGACATTACTGTTTAGACGCTTGGTCGAGGCCTCCATGAACCGAGCATGTATTCACCGCTCAACACCAATGGTCATACTCGTGACTCGCACCTTGCATCCTCATGTATATCGCCCATCACAACGACAATCTATAAAACAGCCTAGCTAGAGGTACTATGGTGCGGAGTATGTACTATCCTCGAGCAGCCGATCATAGTGCCACTACACCAGTGTCTGATCGATTCGGCCCATTATTCATAAGTTATGTATGGTTGTGTGGTGTCTAATGGTGGTCATCGAATGCTAGCCGCGCACAAGAGCGGTTGCATGATGCCTGTTGTCAATGCGCCGATATTTCAAAGGCTCGTCATCCATGAGTTCACATTTACCACCACGCCGCTCGACCGTCTCGCCTACCAAACCCCTTCCATCGTTAGTGAGCTCTTCCCACCAAACGATCACCGCCTCTCCGTAACGCCAATGCCGCATTCACCATCCTTAACTGCAGTGCAGGTTGTGTCACCGACATGCGGGTGATGCCCGCGGGCCCACATGTTAGTGAGACAACGCACCTGCGTTAAGTCACCAAGCAGCGCCCCATTCATGCCCGCCACCTCTCACGGGCGCCGCTGAGCAGCAGCCGCCGGCCGAGAGAGTGCCACCCGCTGCATCCCTGCAAGCAACCGCTCCGTGTTAATGACACCACGGCTGCCGATGAACCTACCCGCCGCCACCGCCCATCCGCTCCGCCGCTGGTCATTGCACTATATTAATCTTGAGCCCCAGCTCCCACCCATAGCCAAAGACCCACACTCATTCTCCTCCGGTCCTTCCTTGTTGGCACCACTCCAACCATGGCCTCCGGCACTCCAAAGATTTGACGGATTGTCGCAGGGAGCGACGGCGACATCGCTGGCTCATTCCAGGCGCCCAAAGCTCTCTTGGACGCATTTCGCAGAAGGAGATCGCCGGTTTCGGCTTACCGCCGCTACCACGCCGGGCGCTGCACGCAGCCCAAGCAGCGAGAGTAAGAGTAGTACACGGTAGGTCGCCACCGCTGGTCCTAGGAAGGCCACCGCCTCCACTCAGTCGACGCCAAGCTTGGTGGGATAAAAATCGGTGGTAGATTAGCCGCCATGGCGACGTGGAGGCGGAAATCTTCATAACCTTCGCCCGAGGAGGAGGTTATCTAGGCTGATAAGGAGGAGGCAAAGGCATGGTCGGCCGTTCATGGCGGACATGTGGTCGGGGCCCAACGATCGTTTAGATTAGGTTTACACTAGGTTTTAGTACGATTAAAGCGAAATATGAATCATTTCATCCAGTTTATAGGAAAAGTTCCTAAATGTAATGAATTTGATCCGGTCAATTTGAAATTTGCTTTGTTTGCATGAATTTCTTCCGTTAGTTCATATAGTTGTAAAGGCGCGGCAGCATGGCATCCATGAGTGTCCTCGGACAGATGCCAAATTTGTGGGCAGGCTGGAGATGCCCTAACTATCATGCTATAATCTCTAACAATCCTCCATTATTTGGCAGGAACATTATCCTCGATCAAAATAAGATCCGCCGTTCCAGACTCTCCCGCGAAGAGTGTAAACTTCTTACATAAAATGGAGCAAGTGGACGCACTATGAGCACGCCATATCACTCGAACTAGCCCGCTTAACGAAAGCAGGAAAGCACGCCGCCATTTTGTTCTCGATTTCTATCGATCAATCGCGCAAAATGTTACGCCACAAGTTCTAAAGGAAAAGGCGGCACACTTATTTAACGCTGCCGCAACCCCGAAAGTCCTGCTCGCACGCTGCTCACCGAGGGGACATGCGTAGTCTTGCAATTTCACTAACATGTGGGACCGTAATTGAATAAACCGTCGATAGCTGAAATCTAATAGCTCGGCAAGGCCGGCCGAGAAGAGAAACGGGGAGGGAGAAGAGATCGCCTCACCGCCATGCATGACTCCAAGAAATATATGGTGATAATGTGAGGTGGGCCATGCTGAGTCCGGACCGCCTGAGCCACATTTCAGCCTGCATGCATGGTTCTTATGTGGAGAGAGAGAGGCCCAAGGA
This sequence comes from Aegilops longissima, assembly GCA_021605205.1. Classification (NCBI taxonomy): domain Eukaryota; kingdom Viridiplantae; phylum Streptophyta; class Magnoliopsida; order Poales; family Poaceae; genus Aegilops; species Aegilops longissima. Next base: position 39,384 of record JAHIAM010001049.1, on the reverse strand, counting down.
GTCTCACATTGCCTGGCAAAACAACCAAAAAGAAAATAAATGGAGAGAAAGAGAGAAAAAGTCTAACCGGCATTACATGAGGAAGGGGAGGCACATGCCAAGTTTGTGTTTTCACACTGAACAGAGATAATAGCCATAAAAAATAAACAATGAATACTGCTGTCATTCCTATATCGAAAGAAAACTTTCATTCGCCGACATGTGGGACGCCGACCATCCTGGTCCACCTGCCATGCACAAAATTATCCTGGTCTACCCCGGTCGATCGAGGCCCAACCTTTCCCATTGTAAGTTGTTTGGACGAAGGAATCATCATGACTTCGTTGAATTCCGCTTCTTCAAGAAAACTTATCACCCATAATATTGCTACCACATGCTAAGACCGGACGACATTATACCACGCCATATCATCGAACCCACAAGGCCAAACTAGCCCGCCTAGGTCATCTATTTTGAACGGAGGAGTACGCCCTGACTGCTATGATTTTTGTTGCACGCCTTCGTACTTTGCTACGATTTTCCTACCCTATGAACCAAATGAGGCCTGAATGTATGTCGACTATTGTCCGATCGATCGCTTTCTACAATTTTAGGAGCTAGGCTGGTCGATCGACGAGGGATAAGTATAAGCGCACCACAGCTCATCAGCCCCAATTTTCTTCGTGAGTGTTTTGTGTACTATAGCTCGCACAAAGAGCTAGCCTACTAACACAAAGAATCATCAAACTAGCCCTGCTGATATGATAAACAGTTCAGACTTACATCTAAGCATGCCATATATTACATCAAAAGCTGGTGAGGATACATCTGTTTCATAACTCGGAGAGGGTTCGCATGATTCACTATCAAACAAAAGTAGCAAGATCCGCCACACAAGACAGTGCACTAGCCCTAAGATGGTTTCATAACACGATCGCTCGGTAGTTAAACACAGTGGCAATGCAAACTACTCAAGGATTAGCGCGACCAACTATTTCTTGCATCGATCTCTGCAATGACCACAAAGACGGACAGCATGGGAATCGATGGGGCGATGTCCGCAGACTGACCGCGACATCGAATCGATTCGGCGATGTCCACAGGATAGACAAGACGGAATCGATCTCCGCAATGCCAACAGACGTACACGACATCGGAATCATCAAGGACGCCCACCGCACCGACATCCCTAACATATATTAGTGCACATACGCAAATAATCAAAACCACAACTATGGTAATAAGCCATTATTTTTACTTTGCAGCTCACCGGGGATCTCATTCCTCCGGGGCCATCTCCTCGCCCCTCGGGGGCCCATACCTTGCTAGGGAATACTGCTTTCAACGGCGACTATCTCCTCAAACTCGGTCTTGAGCCTCACATAGGTGGCAATCGAGTTCGTAGGGCAACGATGGGGCCCTTTGCTGTTCTTCCAACTTTCTTTGAGGAGTTCGTCCGCCAACATCCTCAACTCTTGGGCAGTGCTTGTTTCTTGGAGTTCTTCGCTTCATGGGTTGGCTCGCCAACAGGCCAACTCGTTGGTCGGTGCTTGCTTCCTAGATCGCTCTCAAGGTTGTCCGCCGCAACTCTTTGCCTAGTGCTCCAGATCCATCAATGAACCGACAAACAAAAATCAATCGAAAGGAAACCACAATCACAATGAAAACGGAAAAGAATAGGATGTGAGAATCGTCGGTGCTTCAAAAAAGAAGATTCTTGAATGAAAATATAGCAGATAATCGATTACCACCTTTCCTTTCCACACATGTAAGAAAAATGGCGAAGTGAGTAGCCCGGAGGAGGTTTTCATCAAGAAAGGTAGGAAAGGGCTTCAACGAGTTCCAGTGAAATGATGTTTGCTTCGTCAGCCCATCTTGAGGCCACCTTACCACCGCTGGTAAAGGTGTGGGTTTTGTGATATGATTTGGTCATGACGGCCATGGGTGACAGAGTCTCGATCAGAGCACCTCGCTATGATTTGGTGTATGGCACAGGGCCCGGATGCTGAAATGTCCCGCATGTAGATAGAGCGCTAATCATATAGGAGTGCTCAATATTGTGCACCGCCACTCAAGGCGGAGAGGAAAAGAGAGAACTACATAATTAATGCATGAGTTTAATTAGGTAGTTTTGTAAAGTACGAGATACATTCCTCCAATCGCAAAATGCCTTGGTTCATGAGATTTGAGATTTGAGCCCTATAAACCGAAGGGAGGGGTACTATACACGGTGTTGTCTAGTCACTTGTTGAAATTCTAGAAAGGCAAATACTCCTTTCTGGTTTATGTGTCTATACTACTCCCTCCGCCTAAGGTGTGTAGGAAACCAATAGTCCCAAAACACTTAGGCGCGGTGCATTAACTTATACCTTGTTTCTGTTTCTGACATAACAATAAGATATGAGAGGTGCATGATTTTAATGACTTGCAATGGCTAGTTCATTGCATGCAATGCTATTAATTAGCAAATAAACACCGTGACCCCAGAGGAAACGTGCTAAGCTGCCGGACCTATGCGTAATGAGTATCAACCAATGGATAATGGAGTTTAATTGTTAAACAATACTCCTCCTATCCGGTTTATAGGGATTATCTCAAAATTTTATGTTTTCCATTTTATAAGGTTCAATTTGGTTGTTTTCCATCACATTTTCAGATTCCAAGGCATTAAATCATTGCATGCAAGTATTAAGAGAAATTTGACCAATGCATGTACTTTATGCATGCATTGCAATTAATGCATTGATAAACATAATTTTTGAGGAACAAGAGCATTAATTAGGTTTTTGAAAACTACAACCTAGTTCCACCACTCACCATCTACATTGATTGGTGAGATTTTGAATTGAGCACTATAAACCGGAAAGGAGGGAGTAGCAATTTTGTCTCATGCAAGAGCTCTGCTAGTATATGCGTGTCCAAGGAACCGCACCACGAGCTGCTCGCAATTGCCACGTTCGGGTTGCGCTTGGCTCTTCGCCTTCGAGAAGACGAACAATGATGCTACCTACTTCTACAAGATTTAATCCTCTCGCTGTATGTCCGCCCACCTCGTATGGGAGGGAGGGTAGGAAGCTTATTACGCTCCCGTTTTTATGCCTATGACAGGTGGGCCCATAGGTGGTTGGCCTCCTGTCATGCAGCCAAAGGCAAAAGCAGGCACTGAGCCAGTCGCGAGGGAGGAGAGGGCTGCGAGTAGTAAATTTTCTCGTCTTGTACGAAAGGACGCGACACATCAAAGCACGCACTGATAAAAGTCTTTTACACATTTCAAATGGGCTACTTGTATGTAGGAGTAGACATATTCTGCTTCATATGTAGTCATTTGTTGCAATCTCTAAAAGACTTATATTTGAAACGGAGGGAGTACAACGATGCATGCATGCCGTGACTTTCCTTTTGATACTTGCATGTGCTGATTTGATGCACCTTGCCAAATTTTGACTATAAATTTAACTAACCAAATTTTCATGCATGTCACAAAAATTTAGGCTGTTTGGATTGTGACTATGTTTGTCTTATGTTGCCACATTATTTTTCCCACACTTGCCACACTTGCCTAACCTGAGTTGGTCAAATAGACACACATTGGCTTGCTAAGGAATCTTGCCACAATTTTTGTGTCTATGACATGTGGGTTCACTGCTAAAAAAAAGTTCTTGTCTTAGGTGTGGCTATAAAAAAGACTTATATTTAGAAACGAGGGAGTAGAAAATATAAATAATGCATGTTGGGGCAACCCATCGCCGCTTAATTTTAGCCATGGGCTTGTTCACAATTTTACGTAGGGGTGGTTGTTCATTTAATGGAGGGACTTGTAGTACTGCACTTGAACGATACAGTGCGACTGGCACATCAGAACACCACTTGGAACAAGCGTAGCTATCTCAAAAACAATCAACAACTAAAAACCGGACCTGCATGTAGTAGTACACAATTTTAAACGATTGTTTTGATGGAGTGAAAAAAACTACCCCACTATTTATATATAGGTCGGATCCTCCGCGCTTGCTTGCTAGGGTTTCTATTCACATGCTCTCATCCTCCAGATCTAAACAAGATAGGGTAGTAACACCGTTTCTCCTTCAAAAACACTGGCTTTCTATCCTCACCGCTGGTTACACATCCGACGTATCCTCCGCCGGTGAAGGGAGGAGGGAAGCGCTTAGGCAGTCGCCGAGCGAGGGAAGAGACCCACCGCCGCCGCACTGCGTCTCGGCCGCCGGGCGCTGAGGTCCTCCTCCCTCCGTCGCTTCCTCAGGCGGATCCGCCCCCGCCCACCTATCCACATCCCGACAACCTTCAGTATATCTTTGTTCGAAACCGCTTTAGCTTTCTTTCCCAGCTCGCTATCGCTGCATGTGCATAATTTTCACCTCTCACCCTCTCGATCGGATGGTCCAACGTCACTATTTTTTTTCTTCTATTGTTAGATAAAGCTACTTCATGGAGTCGATTTATTCTCCGTTCTAATAATGTCATTGAAATGGATGTATCTATATGTATTTTAGTTCTAGACACATCCATTTTTATAACAAGTAATTCTGACGGAGGGAGTACTTGGTTCAAACAAGAAATAAAGTGGGGTGGGGAATTTAGTATGTACATCGACTGGTACAAACAGGAAGGAAAGGGGTGAAAGTAGTAGACTGGTCATCCAACCGGTCTCTTGGTCGGTAAGGAAATATAGGGTAACGATGTACACAAAGGGTATGACCAGGACTAGATTTGCTATCCACACAGGAGTAGGTGGCTAGAGTGAACAAAATGGGACCAACCTGAGATATGTTTCTTGGATGTTTGTTTCTGCAACTAACTATGAATCACCACTTTATGCCCCCTGCTACACGTGACATGGTGCTGTACTGCTGGTGCACCACCGTCCCATGCCCTTATACCAAATATTTAGGCTCGGTCGGGATAAAGGGCGAAAACATAGATCTTGAATAAAATAGAGGAATTGGAAAGGAATGTAGGTATAAAACTATGGAACAATGAACCGGAGGAAACTCTCAAGAGAATGTGTCTTGGATGGACTACTTAAATGTACAGATTTGTTTTTTAGTGTAGCATGCTTGGCAGATGAGATGCTATTTGTTGATTTAGCTGCACGGACTACTCTTGTCCTCACCTCACGTACTCACACATAGGTTGATTTTTTATTCCGCAAACACAACAACAACCTGTTCAACGCATGGCGCGAAGTGCTCGCTCGGGCTTCCGCCAAAAATGAGCAGCTGTGGATGTTTCTAATCCTATGGAATCAGTACTACAGACCAGCTTTCTTATGAAACACTATTCACCTTTCCCGTTCAACGGTTGAAGGAAAGAATACCAGAGGAATTGTGTTCCTACAAAAATCCTGCACCAAACCTCGTGGAACCTAACGCAGCCTTAGCTGTTTTTAATATAATGTCCTCGGTAAAATATGAATCCATGCCATGTTTTTGCCTGTAATTGTTTGAGACTCTGACAAGTTTAGCCAAATGTTTTGCCTGTAATTGTTTGAGACTCGATCGCTTCCTCTCAGGCTTTTTGTGCAAACAGGATATCCAATTCACCGTTGTCAGTAGACCTTTTTGCACTGCACAAAACTCTTCTTAAAAGAAGTGACTTTGTGTTGTTTAACCGAATGTCGAATGGAATAGTTGGTTCATTTTGTGGAACTGCACAAAGGAGATCTTTGTTCCAATCCTCATCATCCATATTGGCTAATAACCTTCCATTAGGTAAGAATGATATTTAATGCATGTGTTCATCTCTATTTTCCGACTGCCATGAGAAAATAATGCTGTTTTTTACTAGTACACTTGTACTCCCTCACTGAAAAAACCAATTCTGAATTAGAAGGCCAATCATGTACTTGGTTTCACCAACTGGCAAGGAGAAAGAGAAACGGAGCATGAATAGGAAGAAGAAGAAGAATAAATGCAAGAGGTGATCTTGTTGAAGCTGAGGTCCTACCGTGCCATTCAAGGGCTCCGCAATGACTACCTTACATGTGAGACGATCCTCCAGGGAGCCCTTCTACTTGCTGTCTCACTTAATTAATTAGGAGTACTTAAGTACCACTAATTTATTATCGCCTAATTTTCCCGTTGAGTTAAACAAAGCTTTAGTAGGACCGTATGCTGAATCATGTACGTGTGAATGTTTTTCTCATGGAGGTGAATCATGTGGTGGAGCAGGTAGGAATATTATTAGTGTCATGACATAATAGTGCTATTGTTTTGTATGTCAATTTATTGCCATTGGTTCAATGAGGCAATGTTTTGCATATTGTCCATCATGAATTTGATGCTACTGTTTGAGTAATATGCTAATGTCTTCCTATCCTTTCTCACTGAAGCTAATGAAGGTTTCACCCGATTTTGGATAATAAATGTTAGTTGTGCAAAGGCCCACACATGATGAACCAGAGCGATTAAGAATGCAACTCCCCACTGTCTCTCGACCATTTCAGCGGTTGATGAAGATCAGACGCCTCCTAACCCTTCTTCTTCCTCGCTCGATTCTTCCCATACTGCAACATCAAGACGGGTCCGCCGACCACCGGCCCCACCGCCTGGAATTCTTCGCCACCCCACCCCCACCGGCGCCCAACCCCCACCCACGCTAAGTTTTCGCTCGTTTTCAGAGGCCCCACAACCACCCGAGCCCTTCGATCGCACCGGGCGAGCTCAAAAATCGATCAACCTAATTTTGAAATTTAGTCTATCGTGATTTAACTAGTGTGGAATATAAAAGGGAAAACCATAAGCATTGGGAGTATAGTGTTGAGAGTGCCATGGCGGATCTCAAGGTGCAAACCGACAAAGGCAATCTCGCAACCAAGACAAGAAATCAGAGTAAAGCAATGGCGATCTATTTTCTTGCTACGATAAATAAGTTGAGCAGATACGAAATAGTACTGCTTCTCGTGTAGTGCGCTGCACGATCTCGCTAAGAATTTGACGTGTTGCAAGAGCGATGGCTGTCAAGCGGCGTGGAAGCAGATCTAGGAGGGTAGACGGTGGCGGCGGGCACGGTGGACGAGACGGTCGAGGAGCGGCGCCTGCAAGGAGGACGACAACTCGGGATGAAGCGAGAGGACGGGATGCAAGGATCCCGTCCAAGGCGTGATGAGAGTGGTCTATCTCTTGTAATGGACGGCAAGGCGGGTATCAGTCCGCATGGTGGAGGAGGACGGCATGGATGGGTGGTGACTACGCGGCGACGGAGGAGGGGTGGAGAGGGTGTTTTGTCGCCCACGGAGTACCTAATGGGGAAAAGGGAGGTAGAGAGGAAGGGGGGAACCATGTATTCAGTATGCCGCTTGTCTCAAATGCGAGGAAATTTACAAACTTAGCCCCTGCTTCAAATTTCTACAACATCACAACAACATTAGTCGGTTGGGATAGGACGGTAATCTCAGATACACACAATATTTGCCGACGAGAGTTTGTTTTTGGCGCCCACCGTATGAATATGAATCGGGAGGAGTCGATTTCGCCGAGGACACACTGTGTTTTGGCGCCCACCGTATGAACTCCTGGTGAGGGGCGTTACGCCACGCTTGGGTGAAATTACTAACTCTACCCCTATCGAAACCTATAGAAATCCAGCAGATAGGCTTTATGGCAGGTGGATAGGCAATAGTGATTTCCATCTCGCAGATTTTGGTTTCTAGAGTTTATCATGACTTTTCCCGCTTCGCTCAAATTTTGTAGAGTGCACGCCATCGTAAGCCAACTCAATTCAATCCTCGCTTGTATTTTATTTTTTTCAAGGGATCCATTTTCAATTGGAATTACATTCTATATACATCATTTTTATATATACTTTAAAAAGCACAACACCATTTATACATAAATTTGGTTTACAAATGGCATGATCTCAGATTCATAAGGTTGTATCCATCAATTTGGATTTTCAAATATTTGAAACCACTTTATGTTGAAATCCAATGTATGCATTCCTCGCTAACTGCCTCCAATTAATGTGTGTTTCATGCGTTTTTTTTACTTCTCAAACATGAATAATGGTTTTCACACACGCAACATATAGTATAATCCCGTTTAGACATTAATTGCATATAAACCATGCATTGTTTGTAATTGAAGAATCTATGGATCACTGATATTGATAAACTATATAGCATTACACTTGTGCCCAAATTCAAATGAATATGCATGTTTGATACACAGATTTGCGTTATGATATTATCGATGTTGTGATCTCCGGTTTAAATATTTGAATCCCCTTTAATCCAGATATTCGTCTCATATATCTATCACTCATGCTTATATAGGACTTTCTCCGACCTATACACGCTCATCGCCTCTCGTATCTCTCGTATACGGTATGTCGACAATGATCTTTTATCTTCATAACACACTAACGGTACTCTCTCGCCGACCTTCATCACTCTATCTCTCTCCAAGTATATCTCGCCCTCGCTATGTGTCTCTAACTATGATTCTCCATGTGGAATCTCTTTCTCACACAAACACAAAATTTTGTCTCCGGGGTCTCATTTCTCTCTACTATTCCCATGTGTGCCACTCAGACACCCCTCTATACAGAGATGTCTTTCGCCTCCTTAGATATGAGAACCCACGACTCTTCCTCTTCAATATCTCTTTCTCACACACAAACACAAACTCTGTCTCCTGTGGTCTCATATTTCTCCATTGTTCTCTTGTATGTCGCCACACACACCCTCTCTCCCTAGAGATATCTTATGCTCCCTCATATGTCTCTAGCTATCACTCGCTAGAAATATATTTCTCTCTAGCAGACACAAAACTCCGCTCTCCGATCTCATTTCTCTCTCTGATATATGTTTGTATGTGACTCACATGCACCCTCTCTCTATCTCTCTCACACCCACACACATAACCCAGCCTTCTCGATCCACTGACTCTATCTCTAAGGCACACTAGCTAGCATCTTTATCTTTCTATTTATCTGCTTCTCCATCAACCTTCTTTCTCGCCCTCACTCTTGATTCCTATCACGCACACTACATATGTTTCTCTCTAAATGCAGTCAAGTGCCCTCTCACACACATATATAACTTCACCCTTTGAACCACCCACGGTCATCTCCAACACCCAAACTAGCGGATGTCTCTCTAGCTAGCATCTCCATCTCTCGATTCTATCTGTAGTTTCTCAACATTTCTTTCCCGCACAGTAGTCTTGCTTCCTATCACCCACACTATATATGTCTCTCCATACATATGCATTTATAGGTTGATCTCTTTGCACAATCGCGCGCCACCCCTCCGCCGCCATAGATGCATGCTCCAGCCCACGCCACTTTTTCTTAAAGATAAAACACATGCTCAATTGTCGGCCTTCTTCCCTGCATTCTCACATGCATGCATATTGTCATACCGATCCGCTCTCCCATGTCGCTGATCTTATGACTTATGTATTCTTTCTTTTATCTCGATCATATCACACAGCACACACACACACATCCCACGTGATACATGTATACCTCTCACACATGCACGCTCAAGGTCTCTATGTCTCCATAACGTAGTTAATTACCTCAATCTAACGCCACATCGAATCGCTCTCCTCTTTGTGCACATAACTTCCACCGGATGGGTAAAACACACACTCACACTTAACAATCTCCTTCTAGCTACCCCCCGCCTCTCACTCTTCCCCTATATCCCCAAAACAATAAGACCATCCCTTTGTTTAATTCTCGCCACATATGCACCATCGATATATAGTAGTCTTCCTCGTGTGTCTCTAACAAACACGCTTCCTCGATGTCGACTCCTCTCATGCGCACGCATCTTCTTCCCTATCTACGGGCATTTGCTCTCGCGACCCCATCGCAGGCCTCCTCGCCATACACATCACCTCTCTATAATGAAGCCATGCACACTTAAATTACATCCACCACAGAGGACCCACACACACACACACACACACACACACACACACACACGCATGCACGCACCCCCCCACACACACACTAAGACTCCATCTCTCTCTCTCACACACACACACACACAAACACACACACACGCACGCACCCCCCCACACACACACTTAGACTCCATCTCTCTCTCTCTCACACACACACACACACAAACTAAGACTCCTCTCTCTCTCTCTCTCTCTCTCTCACATACACACACATGCACACACACCCACACACACACTAAGACTCCATCTCACACACACATGCTCTAGGCGGAGCATTTGTTCCTACCACCCTTCATCCAACCATACCCGTATGATAAACAATCACCTTTATTTACTTGCATAACATGGACAAATTCCACTTTACTTTAGTAGTTAGCAAACTTATCATATGTACCCTTATAAAAAATGAGTTGGCGATGATGGTGTGCCTGCCATCTTGTAATACGCATCGTATGATCTATATCCGACGGATAGAAAGTAAACTATGATAATTTTACAAAAGATAACCCAGACCTCTCTCCACATCATTATCTCCCGCAACCTCATTGCTCAGCAATTAAAACAGGAATAAGTCTCGAACAATCTAGCATGCATGGTGGCCGCCTCCGCCCATTCCGCACCACCAACCACCACCACGCCTCCACTCCTCCCGCCTTATCTCTCATCTTTCATTTTTGATGACATTCTCGAGATACCAGTTTTCCTATAAAATTCTCGAGATATCATTATTTTTACACATGGGATTACTCCTTCATGGGTCAATCACAACAGGTGTTTTGTAAAAAAATATGCATATTGATGTTCCGTGCAATGCACGAGAATCTTGCTTGTAATTATATAACGCAAATCACGAGCAGGAAGTGGCATTTTTTTGACACAACCACGTTAACATGGCCACGTAAATCACTAGCTAAAGTAAATACCATTATATTTATATCCCGATGCAAAAGGTTGAGTACATGTCCGATGAGTAGAGTCGTGCACACGCACTCTGCCTCTCAGAATCTCTCGCACACACACCAGTTACGTGACGCCCACATAAGGCATTACTTAGTATAAATAATTTGTGCACCCGCGTACACGGATGTTGCGATTTATTTAAGCCGGAAGACGAACCCAAACAAGAGCTGCATTCATTCCTCCCGCCGCTTTCTTCCGGTCGCCATCGCCTCGGTGAGCCTATGGCCGCCCAAGATAACAACATACGCCATACTTCACGGAGCGGTGCTTTAACATGGAAATTTCAGTGGTCATGCATGCATCTTTTGTGCGAGCACTCCTATATAAGGTTGACCGCCGCTTCCTACGGACATGCGCGGGCGGTGGAAGAGGAAGGAGAAGGGACGCGGCTGTGTAGTAACATTTTACCACAATTTCTTAGGAAACCGAGTGTAATAATTGAGTAGTTTTGCAAACTACCAAGATTACACCAAACGGTTCAAAACCTATACTCCCTTGCCAGCTGCTTCCCACATGAAACGGCTAGCGCCGCTCGAGCGCCAATGCCGTGATTAATGCCCGGCCAGAGCGGAGGCGACCTCTCACCGGCGCCTGCTTTGAAGTGGCGCGACGGCCGAGAGAGCGCCGCCTCCTAGGGCACGCGATCGCCTCAGGCCGAGATCGGCCATAGGCCTTGTTTGGATCCATGGGTTAGAGTTAGTTTGAGCTATTTGGGGCTCAAATAGCCCTAAAGTATCCAAGCATCAGGGTTTAAATTGGAGCAAGTTGCACCGAACCCACTAAAAAAATATCCCACCCAAGAGGTGCTAACTGGAGATAGTTCTCATTGGGACCACTGAAAAATCACTTTTCTCTCTCCATGAAGTGAATTTATTGTCAATCTAACCTCGTCACCCAAACACCTCTTTGGCGAGCTAGTTCAAGGTTAGTCATGAGTTAGTCTAACCTCTAGCTAAGTTAGAGTATCAAAGAGGAGCAATATAGGACATGCAAGTTGCTCAAAGCATACAGAAAATTCGTATGTGAAAGGATTTTTTTTTTTGAAAACGGAATGTGAAAGGAATTTTTTAGAATGCTCTTGGCATGTCGCTAACATGTGATAGTTAATCGACCTCAATAGACGGCAGAAACGCCAGCCCGCCGACTTTGATAGAGACGAGGAGGAAGAAGCGATACATGCTCCTGGATTACTAGAGATAGGTGTCGCACGGAAGCCAAGAAATATGGTGATAGCGTGGGTTAGCCATGTACTAGTATGATGTAACTACACGGGCTGCCGTGTTTCAGACTCTTCCAATCCAATCGTGGAGATGATTGGTTAATTTTATATCACTGAATAATATTAAATATTATGAGGGCGACGCCCACCACGAGGTTCCTTGCTCCTTCTCTACGTCGTCCTAATCTATGTTCTTCCACTCTATTTTTTTACATGAGCTTTGTTCATCCTTTTGCCAACACGCGAGACATAAAGGTGCACGTGTTATGCAAGGATCATTCCATCTATATGAAGAACACGTGGACTGAACTACGAGACGGACATGTACCCAGGAGTGGACGTAACCCGAGTAATGTAGTGCAGTAAGTGAAGTAGAAAGGCACAAATGGTATGAACATGCGGCATATAGGGTGTGTTTGGTTGTGTTCTTGACTCAGATAGTTGTGCCCTCTTCATGCATGCTCAACTCAACACCCTCTTCATGCATGCTCTCTTCATGCATGCTTCTAGTGTATTTGCGCTTAAACTAGTGTGGACTCATGCACCTCCATACACTCTACCAAACACCCAAAAGTAGGTCGAGAAGGAACTCTTAGACGGCATTTGTCTCTTACTATGTACTACCACTAATGTTGTACGGCAATGCACGGTGATGTTATGGAGTACGTGCTCAAGTACTCTACTACTACTATATTAGTTGGAGGGACATATTGACTTTTATATTTGTTTACGTATGCCCCGAGACCTTCCAACTAGACGGTCTTTCTCTCCGTGTCGCACTTTGTATCGCTCATACCACTAAGTACTACTACGGTGGTCTCCACCCGTAAGTGGAAGAAGTGGAGACGCCTACCATGCTGTTTTTTTACGCTGGCTCTACCATGTTGTTCATGTCCCACTCTTTCGCCGACGTGGGACATCCAGCACGCGTCGCGGTTTGGCACCCTTCATCGTAAGAGTTGAAACGCTAGAATTCATCGTAAATAAAAAATAATTATAAATCGGCAGTGATACTATTTTTTGTGAACCAATCAGCAAAGTGATACTATACCACACTGTTTCTTTGCTCCTTGATATCGGAAAGAATACTTCCTTCGCCAACATGTGGGACGCCACCATCTTGGTCCACTTGCTATGCACGCAGAACTCCAAGGAGTCACCCAGTGTTGTCGCATCAAAGAATAATGACTAATGAGCCACAAATCACAGGCCCACTTCCCACTTTGAAGTTGCTCTAACGAAGGAACCATCATGACTTCATTGAATTCGCTTGAAAAAACTGCTGTACCAGCAGTACTCGCAAGCTACAAGAGTTACTCCAACAGAGGCCTCCTTTCGCTCATAGGATAGGAATATGAAAATCATAGGAAGTGAGATGACATGCATCTCAATTCCTATAGAGAAAGAGATGCCATTTGATGCTTAGGATAAGAATTTTTCCATTTAGTTCGAGGCTAATGTAACTGTAATTTGCTCTAAAACTATAGTAGTAACTAGTACTAGTATTGGTACATGATCGCATTTTATTACACATGACACACACACTAACTAGTACTACTACTTCTCACATGCTGGCCGATGTCGCTGCTCTCCTTCCCGGCTTTTGTCGACGACCCCACCGCTGCTTGGATCTCCGCCGACCTCTGCAGAGCAGCTACAAGGCCCTTTTTCTTTCTTGTGGCGGCGGGCCTCTTGTCTTGAGTGCTTCGACTTTTCCACTCACTCAGGCGGCTTTGGCCGCTTTCTTGCTCTACCGCCCATTCGCCTTGGCATCTTCAAATTCCTCCCACATAGTTGTCGACGCCGAGCAAGATAGCTCCATATTTGTCTGGTTGACAAGTCAAACAGTCCGCATGCGCCTCATCAGCTCGTGTTCTTTATCTATCTATCTATGCGGCCTACCCGCCGCTGAAGAAAGAAATAAAACCAAAATTATGCGATGTGACATTATCGCTTAGACGCTTATCGGAGGCTCCATGAACACCGAGCATGTATTCACCGCTCAACACCAATGGTCATACTCGTGACTCGCACTTGCATCCTCATGTATATCGGCCCATCACAACGACAATCTATAAAACAGCCTAGCTAGAGAGGGTACTATGGTGCGGAGTATGTACTATCCTCGAGCAGCCGATCATAGTGCCACTACACACGCAGTGTGTGTCTCGATCGATTCGGCCCATTATTCATAAGTTATGTATGGTTGTGTGGTGTCTAATGGTGGTCATCGAATGCTAGCCGGGCGACAAGAGCGTTGCATGGATGCCTGGTTGTCAATACGCGCCGCGATACGCCTCAAAGGCTCGCCATCCATGAGTTCACATTTTACCACCACGCCAGCCGCCCCGACCGCCCCGCCTCATCAAACCCTTCCATCGTTAGTGAGCTCTTCCCACCTGAAACGATCACCGTCTCTCCAGAACGTCAATGCCGCATTCACCATCCTTAACTGCAGGTGCAGTTGGTGTGTCACTGACATGCGGGCTTGATGCCCGTTGGGCCCACATGTTAGTGAGACAACGCACCTGCGGTTAAGTCACTGAAGCAGCGTCCGCATTCATGCCCGACGCGACCTCTCACTGGCGCCGTCATTGTAGCAGCGCGCTGGCCGAGAGAGTGCCACCCGCGCGGCATCCCGGTGCAAGCAACTGCTCCGTGTTAATGACACCACGGCTGCCGATGAACCTACTCCGCTGCCAGCCGTCCATCCGTCTGCCGCGGGTCATTGCACTTCGCCCGCTATATTAACTTGAGCCCCAGCTCCCACCCATAGCCAAAGACCCACACTCATTCTCCTCCGTCCTTCCTTTGTTGGCACCACTCCAACCATGGCCTCCGGCACTCCAAAGATCTTTGACGACTGCAGCAGAGCAGCACGGCGACATCGCTGGCTCCGCCCAGCGCGCTTCCAAAGCTCTTGGACGATTTCGCAGGAGCGACGGCGGAGATCGCTGGCCCTGGCCGCACTCCGCCGCCACGACCACGGGCCGGGCGCCACGGTACCGGCAGCCCGCAGCGAGAGTAAGAGTAGTACACTGTAGGTCGCCACCGCCTGTCCTAGGAAGGCCACCGCCTCCACTCGGCCGACGCCAAGCTTGGTGGGATAAAAATCGGTGGCAGATTAGCCGCTGATGGCGACGTGGAGGCGGAAATCTTCATAACCTTCTGCTCCGGAGGAGGAGGTTATCTAGGCTGATAAGGAGGAGGCAAAGGCAATGGCCGGCCATGGTTCATGGTCGACATGGTGGTCGGGCCCAACGATCGCTTAGATTAGGTTTACACTAGGTTTTAGTACGATTTAAAGTAAATATGAATCAATTTCATCCAGTTTATAGGAAAAGTTCTCAAATGTAATGAATTTGATCCGTTAATTTGAAATTTGCTTTGTTTGCATGAATTTCTTCCGTTAGTTCATATAGTTGTCGAAAGGTATGCGGCAGCACGATGGCATCCATGAGTGTCCTCGACAGATGCCGTGTAAATTTGTGGGCCAGCGCTGAGATGCCCTAACTATCATGCTATAATCTCTAACAATCCTCCATTATTTGGCAGGGAACAGTTATCCTCGATCAAAATAAGATCCGCGTGTTTCCAGACTCCTCCCCAGAAGAGTGTAAACTCTTTCTTACATAAAATGGAGCAAGTGGACGCATCAGCACGCCATATCACTCGAACTAGCCCGCCTAACGAGCAGGAAAGCACCGCCTCGCTATTTTGTTCTGGATTTCTATCGATCAATCGCAAAAATGTTACGCTCACAAGTTCTAAAGGAAAAGGCGCACACTTACGACTCAGACGCCGCAACCCCGAAAGTCCTGCTCGCACGCTGCCACCGTAGGGGACATGCGAGTCTTGCAATTTCACTAACATGTGGGACCGAATTGAATAAACCGTCGATAGCTGAAATCTAATAGCTCAAGCAAGGCCGGCCGAGAAGAGAGAAACGGGAGGGAGAAGAGATCGCCTACCCGCCATGCATGGACTCCAAGAAATATATGGTGATAATGTGAGGTGGGCCATGCCGGAGTCCCACCGCCTCGAGCCCGCTATCACCGCCTGCCCCTCAAGACGCCAGCTGCCTGCCGATGCATGCATAGTACTCTTATGTGGAGGAGAGAGAGGCATTGACAAAGTCAAGGAGTCGACTGCAAGAGCCCATCTCTACACGTGCTCCTTGGTATAAAAAAATAATTCTAAAAAGGCATAAAAACAATTGTGTCTTAAAAAAAGAAAGGTAAAAAAATTTGAGAGGAAATAGATAGAGAGAAAGTGAGAAAAAGCTCTAACCCGGCATTACATGAGGAAGGAGGGAGGGTGCACATGCCAAGTTCACTAGGCTGACGTGTCACACTCCTCCATCGTAATAAAGGAGACAATAGCTTTCATAAAAATAAACAATGAATACTGCTGCTCGCCCTCTATATCGGAAAGAAAACTTTCATTCACCGACATGTGGGACGCCGACCATCCCGTCCACCCGCCATGCACAAAATTATCCTGGTCTACTCCTGGTCGATCGCAGGCCCAACCTTTCCCATTGTAAGTTGTTTGGACGAAGGAATCATCATGACTTCGTTGAATTCCGCTTCTTCAAGAAAACTTATCGCACCCACAATATCGCTACCACATGCTAAGACCGGACGACATTATACCACGCCATATCATCGAAACCCACAAGGCCAAACTAGCCCGCCTAGGTCATCTATTTTGGAACGGAGGAGTACGCTCTCAGACCGCTATGATTTTTTGTTGCACGCTCTTCTGTACTTTTGCTACGATTTTCCTACCCTATGAACCAAATGAGGCCTGAATGTATGTCGACTATTGTCCGATCGATCGCTAAGCCTACAATTTTAGGAGCTAGGGCTATTGGTCGATCGACGAGGGATAAGTATAAGCGCACTACGAGCTCATCAGCCCCAATGTTTCTCTTCGTGAGTGTTTTGCAAGTACTATAGCTCGCATAAGAGCTAGCCTACTAACACAAAGAATCATCAAACTAGCCCTCGCTGATATGATAAATAGTTCAAACTTACATCTAAGCATGCCATATATTACATCAAAAGCTGGTGAGGATACATCTGCTTCCATAACTCGGAGAGGGTTCGCATGATTCACTATCAAACAAAAGTAGCAAGATCCGCCACACAAGACAAAGTGCACTAGCCCTAAGATGGTTTCATAACACGATCGCTCGTAGTTAAACACAGGCAATGCAAACTACCTCAAGGATTAGCGCTACCAACTATTTCTTGTCATCGATCTTCTGCAATGACCACAAAGACGGATAGCGCATGGGAATCGATTTTGGGCGATGTCCGCAGGATCGACCGCGACATCGAATCGATCTCCGGGCGATGTCCACAGGATAGACACGCATCGAATCGATCTCCGGCAATGCCAACAGGACGGGCCACGACATCGAATCATCAAGGACGCCCACCGCACCGCACATCCCTAACATATTAGCAAGCACATTGCAAATAATCAAAACCACAACTATGGTAATAAGCCATTATTTTTACCTTTGCAGCTCACCTGGGATCTCATCCTCCGGGGCCATCTCCTCGCCCTCAAGGGGCCATCACCTGCTAGGGAATACCGCTTCAACGGCGACTATCTCCTCAAACTCGGTCTTGAGCCTCACATAGGTGGCAATCGAGTTCTCGGGTAGGCACGATGGGGCCCTTGCTGTTCTTCCAACTTTCTTTGAGGAGTTCGTCCGCCAACATCCTCAACTCTTGGGCCTGCTTGTTTCTTGGAGTTCTTCGCTCCATGGGTTGGCTCGCCAACATGGTCAACTCGCTGGTCGGTGCTTGCTTCCTAGAGATCGCTGTCTCCAAGGTTGTCCGCCGCAACTTTGCCTAGTGCCCCGTGATCCATCAATGAACCGACAAACAAAAAGCAATCGAAAGGAAACCACAATCACAATGAAAACGGGAAAAGAATAGGATGAGAATCGGTCGGTGCTTCAAAAAAGAAGATTCTTGAATGAAAATATAGCAGATAATCGATTCGCCCACCTTTCCTTCATTGGTACAAGAAAATGGCAGAAGTGAGTAGCCTGGAGGAGGTTTTCTTCAAGAAAGGGAAGAAAGGGCTTGAACGAATGCTCCAAAGAAATGATGGTTGCTTCGCCCACCAATCTGGAGGCCACCTTACCACCGCCGGTAAAGGTGTGGGTTTTGTGATATGACGGTCATGACGGCCACACGGGGTGACAGAGTCTCGATCTGTAGCACCTCGCTGTGATTTGGTGTATGGCATGGGGCCCGGATGCTTGAAATGTCCCGCATGTAGATAGAGCGGCTAATCATATAGGAGTGCTCAATATTGTGCACCGCGTACCAAGGCGGAGAGGAAAACGAGAGAACTACATAATTAATGCATGAGTTTAATTAGGTAGTTTTGTAAAGTACGAGATACATTCCTCCAATCGCAAAATGCCTTGGTTCATGAGATTTGAGATTTGAGCCCTATAAACCGAAGGGAGGGGTACTATACACGGTGTAGTCTAGTCACTTGTTGAAATCTCTAGAAAGGCAAATACCCTTTCCGGTTTACAGTGTCTATACTACTCCCTCCGCCTAAGGTGTGTAAGGAAACCAAATAGTCCCAAAACACTTAGGCGCGGTGCATTAACTTCTACCTTGTTTCTTGTTTCTGACATATCAAACAATAAGATATGAGAGGTGTGCATGATTTTAATGACTTGCAATGGCTAGTTCATTGCATGCAATGCTATTAATTAGCAAATAAACATTGGTGACCCTGGAGGAAACGGAAGCTAAGCGCTGGGACCTATGCGTAATGAGTATCAACCAATGGATAATGGAGTTTAATTGTTAAACAATACTTCTCCTATCCGGTTTATAGGATTATCTCAAAATTTTATGTTTTCCATTTTATAAGGTTCAATTTGGTTGTTTTCCATCACATTTTCAGATTCCAAGGTGCATTAAATCATTGCATGCAAGTATTAAGAGAAATTTGACCAATGCATGTACTTTATGCATGCATTGCAATTAATGCATTGATAAACATAATTTTTGAGGAAAACAAGAGCATTAATTAGGTGCTTTTGAAAACTACAATCAGATTCCACCACTCACCATCTACATTGATTGGTGAGATTTTTGAATTGAGCACTATAAACCGGAAAGGAGGGAGTAGCAATTTTGTCTCATGCAAGAGCTCGCTAGTATATGCGTGTTCCAAGGAACCGCACCACGCGAGCTGCTCAGAATTGCTGTGTTCGGGTTGCGCTTTGCTCTTCGCTTCTTCGAGAAGACGAACAATGATGCTACTCCTACTTCTACAGATTTAATCCTCTCGCTGCATGTCCGCCCACCTCGTATGGGAGGGATAGCATGTAGCGAAGTTTACTTATCGCTTCCCGCCTTTATGCCTATGATGTGGGCCCAACAGGTGGTTGGCCTCCGCATGCAGCCAAAGGCAGGTGCAAGCAGGCACCGAGCTCAGTCCATGAGGGAGAGGGCGCCGAGTAATCAAATTTCTCGGTCTTGTACGAAGGACGCGACACATCAAAGCACCGCACTCGATAAAAGTCTTTTACACATTTCAAATGGGCTACTTGTATGTAGGAGTAGACATATTCTGCTTCATATGTAGTCATTTGTTGCAATCTCTAAAAGACTTATATTTTGAAACGGAGGGAGTACAACGATGCATGCATGCCGTGACTTTCCTTTTGATACTTGCATGTGTTGATTTGATGCACCTTGCCAAATTTTGACTATAAATTTAACTAACCAAATTTTCATGCATGTCACAAAAATTACGGGCTGTTTGGATTGTGACTATGTTTGTCTTATGTTGCCACATTATTTTTCCCACACTTGCCACACTTGCCTAACCTGAGTTGCTCAAATTGTTAGACACACTTTGGCTTGCCTAAGGAATCTTGCCACAATTTTTGTGTCTATGACATGTGGGGTTCACTGCTAATAAAAAAATTCTTGTCTTAGGTGTGGCTAATAAAAAGACTTATATTTAGAAACAGAGGAGTAGAAAATATAAATAATAATGCATGTTGGGGCAACCCACGCTCGCTAATTTTAGCCATGGGCTTGTTCACAATTTTACGAGGGGTGGTTGTTCATTTAATGGAGGGACTTGTAGTACTGCATTTGAACGATACAAAGTGCGACCTGCACACCGTAACACCACTTGGAACAAGCGGTAGCTATCTCAAAAACAATCAACAACTAAAAAACCGCGACCGGCATGTAGTAGTACACAATTTTAAACGATTGTTTTGATGGAGTGAAAAGGAAAACTACCCCACTATTTATATATAGGTCGGAGCCTCCGCTTGCTTGCTAGGGTTGCTCTATTCACATACTCTCATCCTCTCCAGATCTAAACAAGATAGGGTAGTAACACTGTCTTTTCTCCCTTCAAAAACACCGGCTTTCTATCCTCACCGCTGGTTACACATCCGGACGATCCCCTCCGCCGTGAAGGGAGGAGGGCAGCTAGGCAGTCGCCGACAGCGAGGGAGGAGACCCACCGCCGCCGCACTGCTATCTCCGGCCGAGCGCCGCGCTGGAGGTCCTCCGATCCTTCTGCTGCTTCCTCGTGGGCGGATCCGCCTCCCCGCCCACCTATCCACATCCCGACAACCTTCAGTATATCTTTGTTCAAACCGCTTTAGCTCTACTTCCCCACTCGCTATGTCGCTGCATGTGCATCATTTTCTACCTCTCAGCCCTCTCGATCGGATGGTCCAACGTCACCTATTTTTTTCTTCTATTGTTAGAGGTAAAGCTACTTCATGGAGTCGATCTATTTTCTCCGTCTCAAAATATTGTCATTGAAATGGATGTATCTATATGTATTTTAGTTCTAGACACATCCATTTTGATGACAAGTAATTCCGACGGAGGGAGTACTTGGTTCAAACAAGAAATAAAGTGGGGTGGGGAATTTAGTATGTACATCGACTTGGTACAAACAGAAGGAAAGGGGTGAAAGTAGTACAGACCGGTCATCCAACCGGTCTCTTGGTCTAAAAGGAAATATAGGGTAACGATGTACACAAAGGGTATGACCAGACTAGATTTGCTATCCACACATAGGAGTAGGTGGCTAGAGGAACAAAAATGGGACCAACCCAGATATGTTTCTTGGATGTTTGTTTCGGGCAACAAACTATGAATCACCACTTTATGCCCCTGCTTACGCACATGGTGCTGTATCACTGGTGCACCCACCGCCCCATGCCCTTATACCAAATATTTAGGCTCCGTCGGAATAAAGGCAGAAAACATAGATCTTGATGAAAATAGAGGAATAGGAAAGGAATGTAGGTATAAAACTATGGAACAGCGAACCGGAGGAAACTCTCAAGAGAATGTGTTCGGATGGACTACTTAAATGTACAGATTTGTTTTTTAGAGTAGCATGCTTGGCAAGATGAGATGCTATTTGTTTATTCAGCTGCACAAAGGACTACTCTTGTCCTCACCTCACGCACTACACATAGGTTGATTTTTTTATTCCGCAAACACAGCACAACAACCTGTCTAACGCATGGCAGCGAAGTGCTCGCTTCGGCTTCCGCCAAAAAATGAGCAGCGCGTGGATGTTTCTAATCCTATGGAATCAAGATTACTGCATCAGCTTTCCTATGAAACACTATTCACCTTTCCCGTGTTCAACGGTTGAAGGGAAAGAATACCGAGGAATTGTGTTCCTACAAAATCCTGCACCAAACCTGTGGAACCGAACGCAGCCTTAGCTGTTTTTAATATAATGTCCTCGGTAAAATGAAGCCATGCCACTGTTTTTGCCTCAGAATTGTTTGAGACTCGACAAGTTTAGCCAAATGTTTTTGCTGTAATTGTTTGAGACTCGACTGCTTCCTCTCAGGCCTTTTTGTGCAAACAGGATATCCAATTCACCGGTTGTCATAGACCTTTTGTGCATCGCACAAAACTCTTCTTAAAAGAAGTGACTTTTGTGTTGTTTAACCGAATGTCGAATGGAATAGTTGGTTCATTTTGGTGGAACTGCACAAAGGGAGATCTTTGTTCCAATCCTCATCATCCATATTACGCCATAACCTTCCATTAGGTAAGAATGATATTTAATGCATGTGTTCATCTCTATTTTCCGACCGCCATGAGAAAATAATGCTGTTTTTACTAGTACACTTGTACTCCTCACCGAAAAAACCAATTCTGAATTAGAAGGCCAATCATGTACTTGGTTTCACCAACTGGTGAGGAGAAAGAGAAACAGAGCATGAAGAGGAAGAAGAAGAAGAATAAACAAAGTGTAAGGTGATCTTGTTGAAGCCAGAGGCCTCATCGAGGCCATTCAAGGGCTCCGCAATGACTACCTTACATGTGAGACGATCCTCCAGGAGCCCTTCCACTTCGCTTGTCTCACTTAATTAATTAGGAGTACTTAAGTACCACTAATTTATTACTGCCTAATTTTCCTGTTGGAGTTAAACAAATCTTTAGTAGGACCCTATGCTGAATCATGTAATGTGTGAATGTTTTTCTATGGAGGTGAATCATGTGGTGGAGCAGGAGGGAATATTATTAGTGTCATGACATAATAGTGCTATTGTTTTGCATGTCAATTTATTGCCATTGGTTCAATGAGGCAATGTTTTGCATATTGTCCATCATGAATTTGATGCTACTGCTTGAGTAATATGCTAATGTCTTCCTATCCTTTCTCACTAAGCTAATGAAGGTTTCACCTTGTTCCTACTTGTGCAAACAGGGATCATGTTGTGCCAATCATACATTTTAGTGGAACTACACAAGACAATACAATGAATCGTATCCCAGCCAAGGCTTTAACTCGCTGGAAGTTCTTGATAATCTTTCGATATAATCTCAAAGATCGGTAAACAAGAGTGATTTCAACCATACATTTGAAGTGCACAAAATATATACTATTGTGTGATTCCAAAGGAGTGCTTTATCATCTCTTATGGGACTACATGAATAAGCTTTTTTTCTCAAAGTTGGTACGGCCCAAGGCCTTCATCCATATTAGTTTGTTTTCATCTCTATTTGTATCGTACATCGTCATGAGAAACTCCTTTATCTTTGCACTTTTAAGTTTTGCAACCTATGATAAATGGCAATGCTTTGAGTGTTGAGTTGAGCTAATTGGCACCGATTAAATAAACTAATACCTCTCTTTAAGCAAGACTACTATGTTGCTAACTTTACCCATTAAGATAATGAGGGTGCTTCTATTTGTTAGTGTATGTTTCATCAACTAGTCCCACTATTACAGAATCTCACTCTCTCAATATATGTGCCAACAGGATGCTCGATTTTGGTGGAACTGCACAAAAACTTTGGTGCTTCATTGCCTCGACAGCTTCCGCCCTTTCCCGCACCGCTAATCTCCGCTTGCTTTCTTCCTTTGTTATCACCGCTATTTATCTCGCTTCCAAATAAAGGAAATAGTAATTGATATGCTACCTCACACAGGTTGGTACTGGTCTTTATCCGATTATTGTGCCTGTCATATGTATTGGTAATTTGGTATTGTGCTACTGCTTGCCGATTTCATAAAGGAGTAATTTGGAGCCTGAACTCGCAGCAAATCATTACATCGGGTGATTTCAGAGAACTACACAAAATGATTAGATGGATAGGTACTTATGCTGCTGCTATGTACTCCAAAGTTCACTGCATAAGCATCGATGTTGACAAGAAGTGCCTATATTCATTCGAGTATCAACCGCATCAACCAATTGTCAAACTCCAAGTATTAGGAGAGTGAACGCCAAAAATATTGCTTGGTGCATAGCCCGTAAAAACGCAGTCCAGTTTTTGGTCCCAACTTGTGCCTTTTGGTTATTGGCACATATGGTAGGGAACTATATGGCATGGAGTCTAAAGATTCCGCATAAGTTGGTTGACGCAGATATTCATCTCGCACTTAATCAGTCCGACGCTAAGGATGCTCCATTTCAGCTTGAACTGCACAAAAATTTGGGTGGTTCATTTTCTCAACCGCCTTTCTCGCTCCGCAATGTAGAATTTTGGCAAGATACAGACCAAGATGAGCCAAGAACTAGTTGGATGAAAGTAGTGGCCAAGTTGCTCAAACCTCCCATCGCACGAGGCCACTATTTGAGGATAAACCTACAAGCAAAGTTCAGATTGTCTGTTCTTGCTTTTATGTACTCGAAAGTTTACTCGCATAAGAACTAATTTTAGCAAGAAGTACCTCCGATTGAACACCATTTACCAACTGCACCCTAGGTAATTAAAGTTCGCCCATGGATCATATTGGCTGTGATCTCAATCATTTGGATGCATAAACATACCGAACATGTGTATATCTGAATCTTTTGTGAATTATGTATGAATATTGTCGTGTGATCTATCAATCATTTGGATGCATAGATATGCCGAGCTTGTGTATATATGAATCTTTTGAGTTGTTGATAGTGAATGTTGGCTATGAATATGAACGTGTCCTGTGAACCTGAGTTTGATATGAATGTTTACCTTTTCCGTTGTATTTGTGTGTGAACTTGTTAGTATGCCTACCGTGGGGTATAAAACAGGTCTCTTATAAAAGTAATGATGTGTCCAATTTATGTTTTCCTTCTAACCACATATATATTTATATTATTACTATTATCGTATATTTTATAGAGACTTATATATACATTATAAAAACATCCCCGTGTTATTAACTTATAAAAGTAAATGTTTCACGGAAAATCTTGGTTGTTTTTGACTCACAGCAAGGAAAATCTGGTGATTATGCATAAAAGCTTAAGTAAGATTTTGAAGGACCAATTTAATAATAACGCGCATTTTTATTTTGAGCAATAACTCGCTAATTTCTCAATTATATATACAAGAAATGTGCCTCTCCGTTTATTCTTTGATATTAATTGCTCCTTCTAACATAACATTATATATATAACGAGCCACCTAATACGTGTATTTCAAGGAAGTGAAAATGGGCTGATTTCTTAGAAAATATAAATGGGCCTGATTGACGTGAAATTATTTGTTCACCCAGCCCAGCAAATGGACTGTACATTCTAGAAAACGGGTTAAATATATGCCACATTTTTGCAAAAGCGACATGTGGGCCAATAGGTCGCTTCACGCAGTATGCTGTCAACTTGGTCAACAAATGATTGTGTCTCCATAGCCATTGGATTTATATCCAACGGCCAGCATGCACCTTCAATCTCTCGCCTTCTTCCTCCAGCTGCCGCTGACCGCTTGGTCCGCCTCCGGCGGTTAGCGGCTCGCTTAGCACGCATCGCTGCAAGCACAACCCCCCCGCCGCCGCTATCCCTCCACCCCTCGACACCTCCTATTATTCTCCATGACTACAGCCCCACGCCACAACAGTAATCCAGTTATAACCCTTCTCCTCCTCTCAATTTGTGACTCCACTACGCTGCTTTCCCATCTCCGAAGTCGTTCCTCGTCTCGGCCTCGCTGCCGCCCATCGCTTTGCTGTGTTCGCGCGTGGTCAACAAATGAGAGTCATCGGAAGAGGATCAGACGTGGAGAGCTCGACGGCCGGGACCCACGAGGTCCATGGTCGCACGCAAGGAAAGTTCCTCCTTATTAAGCTGAAAAAATGTTTCTCCACCGACAGCCGGGACCCACCGGCTGTATCATCGCACGGAAGGAAGTGCCTTGTTTTGCGAAAAAATTATTCATCCAGCTGATACCGGGACCCGCCGACGGTGATCGACTTAGGGCCTACTATGGACGGTACGCACGGCTTTGTCAACTTAATCAACAAATGATTCTAGCAGCTGGACCGTTGATGTTAATCCAACAGCCGTGCGTGCTTCTTCAACCTCTCGTTTGCTCTTGTCTCCCGTGGTCGGCACCACGGCCGTGCCGCCGCCAAGACCCAAACCAAAGAAGTTTCCCACTCCACTCCATCCGCGACTCCACCGCCTGCCTTCCCATCTCCGGTCGCTCCAAATTGCGCGCCGCACGGGTGGTCAACGTGGTCAATAACCGAGAGTCATCGAAGATGACAGACGTGAGAGGTCGACAGGGGGACGCACCACGCCCATGGACGATGCATGCAACGGAACATGGCGAGGTCAACGTGGTCAAGGAACCACTTCCATCGAAGTATATCAGACGTGGAGAGTCTCACCGGGTCCACGGCCGCAGCAAGTAAGTGCCTCCTTATTACGCGGAAAATAATGATTCCTCCAATCGACAAAGGGACCCATCGACGGGCCACCGATTTTGCGAAAAAACGCTTGCCCTCGACCGCCGGGACCCACCGATGGGCCACCGATTTCGCAAAAAACGCACTCACTGCCGCCTGACCCATCGGAAGTGCCTCCTTATTACGCACAAAAATGAATACCCCCGCTAGCTGGGACCCACCTTGGTGGGAGGCTGACTTAGGGCCTACTAAGTTGACGGGACGAAGGGCTTTGTCAACTTAGTCAATATGAACAATTCTAGCTCCAAAGGATTGTACAATGTCCATCCAACGGTCAGAGTGCTTCTTCAACCTCTCGGTCTTCTTGCTCCACCACCCAAACCAGCGCCGGTCGTGCCTCATGCTCCCGCCTCCCGTGGTCGCTCAGGCTGCCATGAGGCCTCACCTCCCTACTATTCCCATCACTGGCTAGGGCCTCTCGCGCGACGGCAGCCTCACACCGCAGCCGAACCAGTGAACCTCGCATTCTCTCCACGCGGGTTTCCACCGCCACGCCTTCCCCTTCCTCACCGCTGCCCACCGCCATGGTGCTCTCTCCGCAGCGTGGTCAACGTGGTCAAGGAACGAGTTCCATCGGAAGAGTATCTGACGTGGAGAGGCCGATACCGGGTCCATGGCCACAGCCCAGTTTTTTGTGATTTGCTGTAAGTCGCTTTGTCAGCCTGCTGGCTGCAAATCTTTCAAGACGAGGAGAGCTTTCATTCAGCTGGCCGAGAAAATGGCCCATCAAGAATGAGAAATGGGATGTACATTTTAAAACACATCAAACCGCAATTAGTTTCAAATATCTTTTTTTTCATTTCGAGATTTTAAATTACATTAATTTTATGCGTGAGAATTTGTTGGATTTTATATTGATATACATTTATTTTAAAATCAGTTTGAATGTGAGTCGAAATTTCTAGATTAAAAACAGTTCGACCGCATCAAATATGCAAAATTTCAGATAATTTTTAACCGTGCCACAATATGGGCTGTAATGCTAACAAAAAGAATATGGGCTCCAAAACAAACCTTAAGAATTAGCAAATGGGCTGTAAATTATTAGAAATAATGGCAGATGGGTTATATGTTGTTTTCCACAGATTTGAGGCTTTCCTAAAAAGGTTGACGACAAGCAAAGGATCGTTGATGGCCATCCAACGGTCCGTCTTCGCTCGCCTGCTCCAAATTACCAAACAAGCGCCGCTGGACTGCTCGCTTCCTCCCTCAGGCCGCCGCTGCCACCACGCAGGTCTCACCGCCCCATCAGATTCCCATCGCTGGCCTAGCCATCCTCTACTCACCCACACCGATGTTATTCTCCGCGATGGCAGATTTAACCAAGAAACCTCAGACAACAGATTCTCCGTGGGAAACAACTGCCGAAGTCTTCCCGCCTCCGCTGCTCCTTCCTAGGCCTCACCGCTGCCCACCGCCTCGGTGCTTTCGGCTGCCTAGTCAACATGGTCAACGACCGACATGCATCCGAAGTGGACTGTACATGGAGAGGCCGATACCGGGTCCACGACCACACACAAGGAAATGCCTCCTTATTACACGCAAAATAATGATTCCTCCACCGACATCGTGGACCCACCGAAAGGGCCTCAGATTTCGTGAAAAAACATTACCGCCACCGACACCTGGACCCACCAGCTATATCTCCGCACGCAAGAAAGTGCCTCCTTATTACGCACAAAAAATGAATATCTACCGTTAGCTGGGACCCAAAGATAGTGCCGTGCTTACTTGTGGGCCTACTAAGTTGTCGGGACGGAGGGATTTGACAACTTAGTCAATATGCATGATTCTAGCTCCAAAGGATCAGACGATGTCCATCCAACGGTCAGAGTGCTTCTTCAACCTCTGGTCTTCTTGCTCCACCACCCAAACCAGCGCCGGTCGTGCCTCGTGCTTCTCGCCTCCCGTGGTGGTTGCGATTCGCGGAGGCCTCACCGCCTCTACTACTCCCACCGCTGGCCAGCCATCCTCTACTCACCCACACCCCCGTTATTCTCAGCAAGAACGGCAGCCTCACCTCATACTCCTCTTCGCTGGCATCCACCTGCTGGCTTTACCTCGCTCCGCCGCCCCTTCCTAGGCTCGCCGCCCACGCCACTGGTGCTCTTGGCGGGCGTTGTCAATGTTGTCAACGATCGATTTCCATCGAAGAGTATCAGGCGCGGAGAGGTCGATAACCGGGTCCACGGCAGCCGCAAGGAAGTGCCTCCTTATTACGCCGCAAAATAATTATTTCTCCACCGACAAGGGACCCACCGGACGGGCCACCATATTTGCGAAAAAACGCTTCGACTGCCGGGACCCACCAGCTACATCTTCGCAAGCAAGGAAGTCCATCCGCAAAAACAAACGATTCGCCTCTCGACCGCCGGGACCCACCAGCTAAATCTTCGCACGCAAGGAAGTGCTCGATACCGACCCACCTGGTCGAAGCGCACGTAGTGTTGTTATTCTGGTCGCGAACGTACGTACATATATACACCGGTCGATGTAGAGGCGCCGCGACGCGTCGAGTAGAGGCGCCGACGCAGTCGTAGTAGAGGCGCCGACGTAGCATGTACACGCACGCATAGCCGCCGAGGGTGCAAGAAAGAAAATACGCCATGTACGCACATACGGGCAAGGTCTCAACACCTACCGCGATACATACATGGCTGGTCAGTCGAACGGAGAAACAGCGCCGCTGCCAGTGTTCATGGGGAGCCAACCGCTGGGTCGGAACGGAATGCATGGTCGTGTTCATCGGGAGGGCTTGATGGAACAGCGATGGAACGAGGTTCGGCGCTCGCACAACGGAGGAAATGGACCTCCCACGCTCGAACGGGTCCCGTTGATCGGAGGGTGTGGCTTACCGCAGAACGGAGGAAACGGACCTCCTACGGTCAAACGGGGTCCCGTTGATCGGGAGCGTGGCGCATCGCAAAACGGACGAAACGGACCTCCTACGGTCAAACGGGGTCCCGTTGATCGGGAGGGTGTGGCATACCGCAAAACGGATGAAACGGACTTGTGTTGGAGCGCCACGATCAAACGGGGTCCTGTTCATCGAGGGGTGGCGCATCGCAAATCGGCATCGCACGGATAACGTTTCATCTCCACGCCGACCTCCTCCACTCTCCACGGGCTACCGCCGACCTCCTCCAGCCTCCACGGGCCCTCTGCTCATCCAGCCTCCACCGCTTACTCCACCGCCATCGCTCAACCACCCTCCACGGCACCCTCCACCGCTCACTCGCTCATCCAGCCTCCACACCACGGGTCCCGCTCAACCACCCTCCACAGCCATCCTCCAACGCCTACTATTCATCCAGCCCTCCACACCACGGGTCCTCGTTCATCCAGAGGCAACGCCATCACCACTATTCATCCAACCCCCCGCAACGCCACCGCTCATCCAATCGATCGACTTCGCTTAGCAGCAATAGCGATGGAATTGCTCGATCGGGTTCAAGCTAATGCGCCATCGATCGATCGCCAGTTCAAGAACGCCAGAGCTCAGTAGTGCAATCGCCGGGTTCAATTAGAGCCCAACGCCGCCGGGTTCAGTTAGAGCCAACGCCGACACACGCTGCAGACGCATGTACGAGAAATGCGATCGCTGGCCCCCGACCTCCCAATCGTAAACGGCACTTCAAATTTTCCTCCTCGCTTCTACCATCATGTTTTTTTTCGCCCCTCGACGCCCAAAGAATGTCATGCAATCCAAGGCCACTGCCCGCCCAGACTTAAAAGCCCATTTTCTCGTCATGATTTTTGTCATAGAAGTAGAGCTCACCACATCTATGATGATACCGGTTTTGTCACAATTATCATCATAGAAGTGTCATATGTATGACAGAAATTTTTTTTGTTCAGCCCAAAATGTCATGGATGTGTCTTTTTTTTGTAGTGGAAGGAGGAGCTGGCGATCCACGAAGATCTGTGTACGTCTCTGGAGCTGTTCAACCTGGCGACCAAGTGCGCAAGGGCTGAGGAGGGACGCCTTCTCGAGCTCCCGCAGCAGACACCAGTAAGAGAAGAAAACCAAGGCCAAAGATGTGAAGCAAGGGAGCAGCTTGTGCTCAGCAGAGCCGGACATGAAGCTTAGCAGGACCAGCCGAGTCGCCCATAGGGCAGCTGGTACTGTGTACCACGATCTCCACACCCACAACACCAGCCAATGCCAAGAGCTCTGTGGTCGCAAGAAGGTCAGAAATGGTCGACGCCCGAAAGCAACGATCGGGCTACTACCGAGGCGGAGCAAGAGGTGGAGGACGATGGGACGATCGTGGCGCCGCCAAGGGTGGCGTGGACTGCCTCGCGAGGACCGGCTGGCAGGACCAGCCTCCCGAGGGGGCTTGAGGATCAGCCTCGTGAGGATCGCCTGCAAGGCAACGCAGGACTTCCTCCTCCGCCGCCACCACCAAGAAGGAATGAAGATCATCATCAGACGAGGGGCTGGGGCTTCAGAGCCGCGGCATCGCTGTATCTTGGGCGGCGCGCTGTGCCCCAGCTCTCAAAGACATCTTCAAGCAGTTTGCTCACGAGGTGAATGTAGTCCTCCTGCTTGAGGCCACGCTACGAGGTGGTCCGCATGCGCCATCATGTTCAGCTCAGCGGATCAACTCAAGAAGATGCATGCAACGGCCCGTGTCCTCCCGATGCTCTACTCCCGCCATCAGAATGTGCAAGTTACCAGACCTCATCAACGGCGGGCAGTGGCTTAACGCCCCGCCCATCGAGACGCTCAACAATCTTCAAGTGCCATATGATCGCTTCAACCAACCAAGCCCTTCTCAAGAGTCACCGATGGTTCCACTGTCCCGATAGGGCAGGTCCGCCCCCGTCACTACTTTTGGACAGGCAAGAACTACCGCACCGAGCTCATTGAGTTCGACGTCGCCCACATTCGCCGCCATACAATGCCATCCTCGGTATCCAGCCCCGCCAAGTTCATTGCAAGGACTCACCATGGCTACAACGCCCTCAAGATGCCAGAAGTGGCGGGGTCATCACGGTCCCCCGTGAAGAGAAGGATGCGGTGTGGCCCCCGAGCGCCTTCCAAGCCAAGGCCAATCGAGGACCCGACAGCAGGACTGTCCTTCCCAAGCAGCTCCCAAGAAGAAGAAGACGCCACCTGCTAAAGGCCTCAGGAGGCAGCACCGGAGGCGCCACAGCCCGACATGCGCCCATCCAAGGGCGCCACCTCTCGTCAGATAGGAAGGCACGCCCGCGCCTCCCGGCAAAGATCGGGGCTCTCTCGGGGAGCCACCGACTTTGCCAATATCACGAGGAGTCACTGGCACCACTTGGAGGCGTGGTTTCACGGCACGCTTCCCTCGTGAAGGCGCAAGGCAAGGAGGGCCCAACCCTCGGAGTTCGCTACCAAGGTCGCCAGAGTTGCAGGAATCGAGAGTCATGCGCGCAACGCCACCGCCCAGGTAGCTCCCCATACGGCAAGGATGGCGGGTTGCGGCCTCGCAGATCGATCACCTGTGGCTCAATCGAGTCGCTGGGCCTCAGAGTGCTTCCGCCTTCAAGGGAGGGGTGTTGCGCTGGTCCACCGACAGCTACGCCAGATGCCCTTCGCTCAACGCCGAACGCGGTCTGCATCCCACCAACGCTCGACGAGGAGCACCCTGAAGCTCAGCGCGGCCAAGCATCACGCGGCTTCCGGAGGAGATGGAGATGGACCAGCATCGAACACACAGACCTCCCGAGCCTCCTGGAGGCTCGGAGCCCTAGGGCTCGTGGAGGATCGGCTTTTCACCACGTGACCGCCAGCCATCTCCGACACTGCTCGCAATGGTATCGTGACTTCATTCAAGTTTCTGTCAGCTTGGGAGAGCCTCGTGGCTGCATCATTCCTAGTCCTGTGGGTCCATGCCCGCTGCATGTACCCGCTTTTCTTATGTCTTCGCCACCTTGTTGGGGGCGCCTCGGTTGCATCATCCCAAGCCGCTGGCCTGACCCAAAGCTGCGTAGCCTTTCTCTCAAGATCTATCTAAGTTGATTCGCCATGCTTGACTTGCTCGAGATAATCGCCGCCGATTGACACCTACTTTGGAGCCGCCACTCGCACAGTAGCTTGCAAGATGGGTCCGCTCTCAACGCCGACAATCTGAGTGGTCGAGCCTCGTCAGGCAGCCAAAGAAATGCACTACCTCACCAGCCCTCAAGCCTCTTAATCACTCCCTGAGCAACCAATGGCTGGCCGGCAACCGTAATGGCAGTCCTTGTTTTCCTTGTGTTGGCATATAGGTTCCACGAAGGAGTAGCGGGGGGCGCCGTGAGCTCTCTCTCTCTATCTCCCATGTGCTCCACTTGAGCTGTTAAAAGGGGGGCACCGAGAATCGCGACCATGGGCCCCCATCGCTCTCTAGCCCTCACCCCTATCCTCACCCACAAAGATCGTGACTCCATACCAACGCAGATGAGCTCGCCGAGGGCCGGACCGAGGACGCAGAGCATAAAGGAAAGTGCAGGAAGAGGGAGAAGCTCACGAGGACCCAACCACTACAAAAAATACACTTCGTGATGATACATGTTTGTCACAAGAGGTCGAAGTTTTTGTCATGCATGTACATCCATGACAAATTTATGATGTAATCAAGATAGTCATACATGTGCTGTCATAGAAGTGTTCCATGACATTACCAAAATTATCATCACGGAAGTGTCCACTTACATGACGATAAATCACGTCAATACAGCATAAGCCAACGGTGACCGACACGCGGCATCCACCGTAATGGAACACCGTTAAACTATCGGGTCGGGTTTGGATCCTATAACCCGCTAATGTACCCGACGAATGGGGATTTTCCACGGTAAAATCATCATTGGCGGAGGAAACACGGTCGACTCACCGCTGGGACAGATGTCATCCGCTCATTGGACCAAGTCGCCTATGATATGATGACACGTGGCACGGCCCAACAGAGGCCCATTCCTCGTGAAAAGGCCGCCCGCTTGACTTAGTCAAAAGGTGATGGCCTCGCCCACAAGAAGCTCATAATCTACATGTTCGTGATATAGCCCATTTACAGTACCGCTAACCTGTGTGGCCCGCTACGCCTATCCGATTAGGCCCAAGAGCGCCATTTGGGCCGCCCCATATGATTCAGCCACGTTACTCCGCCCATGTGGCCCATGACATCTTTCGCCCATATGAGGACCTTTGTAACTCTTGGTCCATTAACGCCCGTGTGCAATCGCCCGTAATGAACAAAGTATCACTTTATAACCATTAATGGTTCGTTATTCCATTAATGCTTCCAGCCCAAGTTATCTTTCGCCTTCTCGTGGCCCATTGATTCTGGGCTCATTTGAAGCATTCGTTACATACGCCCGTTATTGTCATTTTCTCGCTAGGGCCAAATTCAGCATGTCGTCAATGGCCTGCTTATGGACCGTTATTAATGCTAATGCTTACAAAAATAACCCGCTGGGCTGTTTTCATAGAGTTATCAACACGGCCTATTTACGCCTGCTATGGTCCACGTAATAGTACGCCCATGATTGTTGAAATTGATACGCCGTAGAAGGCCCATGGATCCTACTACGCCGATGAGGCCCATGGATAGTACGACCCATAGAAGGCCCATGGATCGACGCCCTGAGAAGGCCCATGGACCCTACACTTTCGAAAAGGCCCATGGACCCTAAGGTCTCAGATAGAAGGCCGATGGATCCTACGACCCATATAGAAGGCCAATGGATCCCACGGCCGACGATGGCCCATGGATCATAATGCTCGCAGGAGGCCCATGGTTACAATAGCCATGTGTTGCCATGATTATTTTGGCCTAGTTACCAAAAATAGGCTATTGTGGCCACTAGAAAACACGTAAAAGAACTACAAAGGACTACAAGCAAACAACTAAACAAGACAATAAGGAAATAAATAAGCAAGCAATTAACGCTAGCCTATTGTCATTATTACACATATTACATCCATCGGGCATCAAAGTTCGCCACAAGTGCAAATATAGGGAACAAAGCAGATATTACATACATCGCCACAAAATTGGCCACCAATGCAAATAAACGGGTCAGCAAAACAAGAGCATAACTGAAACAACTTCAAGAGCTCAAGAAACGTTATGTCGGTATCCACCATGCTCGCAATAAGCTTCGCAAGATGATTAGCTTTGTCCTGCTTTGGTGCTAAAATCCTCCAACACTTGTCGCTGCACCGTAGTATGCATCCGGATGCTCCAGGACTTCCGCAGTCCTTCCGCTTTTTGTTGCAGCAGACTGATCGATGTCTTTCACTTGTAGTTGAGACTCAATAAACCGAACTGATTCGCATAAAGGAGTTTGAATAGCTTGTGCAAGCGGTAGTGGCCAGAATCTAACACTAAACCAAGACTCAACTTTGGGGTTGTCTCGCTGTCTTCAAGATAGTCTTCCTTATCTGTTTTATCAGCTTTGTTGGAGACCAACAAGGATGTGTCACTATCCTGAACCTTATCTCGCATTACTTCCTTTACCATTGCTTAATAAGGCACTTTTCCCAATATTCTCACAAGATTCTAAAAGAGGAAACAAGGCATACATAACAAGTTTAGCATGTACTAGTATATGAAACTCATTTCGTGAACCAGTTCATTAGTAAGGTGGACAGGATTAAACTACCAAGTCTTCTATTGCAAGCACTAGTACATAATAAAAGCATCAAACAAACATATATCTATGTCCTATGGTCATTGCATTGTCTTGCCAAATCAAAATAGAGACACAGCTTCAAATCATATCAGTTCAAGACAAAGCAGAAGTGGAAAGAATACAAAGCGTGGGAAACTACACAAGACAACAAGATTTCAGATGGGTACCACGGGTCTACATGTACAACTACACTATTGGCTCATAGATGCTAGTAATGTGCATGATATGAAATTCAACAGACAACACAGCTGAAATTTAAATCAATAGAGCTATTGATAAGAGCAAGCCCGTTAAAGAAACATGCGGAACATACCTGTTGTGCCATTGGAGTTTCGATTGATCCTTAAATTTAAAAATAAGTTTGTATGAGTAAATACATTGATACAAGACCAAAGCAATCAGAGTTAAAAAGGCGCCGCCTTAAGCGAGTGCTTAAGCCTTAGGCTCTAGGCGCTATAAAACGATTAAGCATAACTACGCATAACTGCAGTGTAATCGCATAAGCATGCGCTTTGGTCAAGAAGTGCAAGGCGGTGGCAAACGCACAATTAACGCCTAGCGCTTTTTTTGAACTATGATAGCAAAGGAATCTTAAATTAGAACAGTTATTCTTCGTGTTTATGCACTTGTTCTACATGAACAGAGTACAAGAAGACGCAAGAATAAAATACTTAAAATAGAAAATGAGCTCATAGACCTTACCACATTCTTGGTTCGGGACCATTATAGAACAAGGCGCTCCCAACCATCGCTTAGTAAATGTGTATCGGGAGAACGCTTTCGAATTTGATGAGTGTCTTTGCCGGTGAAGTACGTTTTCTTGAGGTAATTCCAATACTGCCACCAAGCATTCTTGA
Organism: Aegilops longissima; assembly: GCA_021605205.1. Lineage (NCBI taxonomy): Eukaryota > Viridiplantae > Streptophyta > Magnoliopsida > Poales > Poaceae > Aegilops > Aegilops longissima. The sequence continues at coordinate 3,550 of JAHIAM010001049.1, read as the reverse complement.
AGATAGCAGAGGTATTAGCAAAGGTTACCTCATCCTGAGTTTCCAAATCGGTCCTTCTCTATAGAGAAAAATGGGAAAATTTGTTGTATTATAACCATCATGGAGGTAGGATGTATGGGAGAAGCAAAGTAATTGCCGGAATAACGTTATTTACACATAACTCCGGACAAACACTGCAGAATCGAATTTTCCTTCATCTTCAGAGATAATATTTCCAAGATGGGAAGATACGCACATACGATTTAACAACATCAAATGCGATAGATGCTAAACTACGACCTGGTTGGTTGTGATTCCTCCATGTGAATAGGCGCATTTAACCGTGGAGTTGGGGTTCGCTGTGGATAGTACCGCCCCTTTGGGCACCGGAGTTGCCTTTACTAACTCGCTCTTGTTTGGGAGCCTGTAGGAGATGGTGCCGTGTCAACAGAACTGTTACTATCGGCTGGGGTTGGGGTTAGATTGGTAAAGCTGGTTCTACCATCATCATGAGGGGGTACAATCATGTAGAGTTTGGGTTATGTGGTAGGGCTGGCTCTTGTGCATGTACAACCGGGTGCTATATTCCACCAAGAGGTAGTAGCACTGCTTTTATTTAAAGACCGTGTTTTTATTCCGCTAGATATCGGCATCACCCGCCTCCAATTCAAAATGGCTGATAAACAGAAACATAGTTGAATGTACGTATACATTGTATGAGAGATGATGCAATAGATAGTGTGGAAAAAGAGGGCATGAAATAGTTGACATGTATGTTATTTAACTAAAATGTATAGCATGACATAATTTCACATATATGATGTCTATCCAAACTGGATAGGATAGCATAACATAATTCAAAAATATGATGAATAACTAAACAGGATCACATGACATAATTCACCTACATGTTATCTAAGTAATCAGGATCGTGATCATTTAATTCACATATGTGATTTATATGCTAAACAGAGGGCATTCGATATGATGTCCGAACTAAGAACATGGTGTTGAATATTGTGTATATGATGTCTAAACTATGCAATGCAAGACACCGTATGCATGATATGAGCAGTATAATCGTGCAAGTTAGAGAATACACCTCGTTGGGGAATAGGACTGGGTCATCTGTCTCTCGAGTCCATCTCGAGGAGCTATCGACCCAACAAGAGATCTGCTTCGACAGTAGCATCCGCTCGCTTCTCAAGGCCTTGTTTTCACTCCAGATTTTTCCATCTCCCACCCAAATGGTTGATTCACCGAAGAGTAGTTTAATGTACAAACATTGTCGACATAAATGGAAATGCAATGAAGAAAAGGATGGCAAGATATCATTCAAATATATGATGCCCTGGTTAAACAGATGGCATTGCACATTTCACATATATTATGGTTGGCTAAAGACATGAGATCCCATAATTCTATATATGATATAGAAACTAAACAGTGGCATTACGTAACATGTCTAAATCCAAATGATGACATATATGATGTCAAAAGTAGGCATCAGAAGGCAACATATGCATGATATGACTAACATCATCATGCCAAGGTAGAGAAAACACCTTGGGGGTAAATAGGAGTGGTCGCCGCATCCTAATCCGCCAACAAATATCTTCCTCCTGGATTACAATCAGAGAGGCGGGGAGGGTTTGCCATTGAATCCACCTATGGACCGATGTCTGCAAGACATTGTATTGCCGCACAAAACTCTTATCTTTTCTCTACATGTTTAGCATGATCTGTACAATATCCTACATGCATAACGAAAAAATATGGTGAGATTATGTAAGGAGAGCATGCAGAAATTTAGAGTGATGGTAACAACCAATGGATCGACGCTTTCTCATTGAACCAAAATAGCCCTAATGGATCGACGGAATGTATAGTAATAAGTGATGCAACAAGTGTACAACCTCTTGCCATAGCCGTGTCGACCTCATCATCGCTGGGTTGGTCGTCAAGCAGCTTGAGGCAGAGGTGGCTGTCTGAGGTGTGGAGGAAGATCGAGGAATCTATAGACGGCGCCAAGGGCATCTGCTCACAGATGGATCGTTTCGTCATTGAGCAACTCCAAGGAGTCAGAAGACGTCAAGGTGAAGCAAGACAAGATGTACATCGCCAATCTCAAGTGGGATTCTAATAGCATCTCCAATAGATGATGTAAAATGGATGTAAAATTAACATCACCAAAACCACCGACTACAACAAATGAGGTAAAACTGTTGACTCAATTTCATCACAAAACTGAAATTTCATCAGGAATCAATGATACCGTCAAACCTGAACGCAATGGTAGCAGAGAGGCACTTGACATGTTGTTTAGGAGGGCCTACAGCTCATTCAACTCACCTTCGAGCCGCCAGCCACCACCGCCGAACTGCTGCCCCAGCCACCTCGCCACCTCGAACAACTGCCACCGCCGCCAGCCAGCCTCTAGGTCCCCGCCCCACCCTAAACCCTAAGATACATAGTGGGGTACCTTCCGCAAGCCCCGCCCTCGCTAAGCGGTGGTTCTTTCTGACTCGCAGCCTCCTCCTGAAAATCGATCGACCCAAAAGTCGATTCACCGATCAAGTGTGGCTTAATCGAGTAGAGCAGCAGCACGAAGCGAGGGGGAGAGCAGCAATAGTTGGACGAAGCGAGCAATCGAAGCGAGAGCCGAGCAGCAGCAGAGATCCAGCTGGTATGGACGCCATCGCCAAGGGGCCTCAGACCGGGGAGAGCCGTGGAGATGTCGCCAAAAGCCAGGGCTTTCAAGGTAGCCGCCCATGGGGTGCGGGATGGAGCAGCCGAGAGACGTTAGGCGATGCGATGAGTGTACAACCTTTGGTGGCGCTGAGTAGGCCTCGCTTCGTCCCGAGGAGTCATGAGGATGCTGCGTTCCGGCGGAGTAGGTTAAGGCGACGCCAGGGGATGGAGCAGCCGCGAGACGAGGCGATCGCCGGAGCAGCTCTGGAGGTGGAGGACGGGCGGCTGAACCAAGGACGACGAGATGGACGACGGATCATCATCCAGGAGGTGGACGAGGACGCCGAGATGTTGCGGGGACTACATCATCGGGGAAGAGGTCTGGATGGGCAGCGGTGATGTGGCGACGGAGGAGGGTGGGGTTTCACGTTGGAGCGGAGAGGTTATGGCGGCCTAGGATTTCAATGGCTAAAAGGGGCGGCGGAGGGGTGAAGATGACTTAGGGACGACTTGTCCAAAATTTAGGGCGACACAAAAGTACCCCACAGATTTGAACTAGCAGCCCTTTCGCTCAGGGTTAGAAGGGGATTTCATGGTCGGGATTTGGCAGCTGGAGGGAGTTTTCGCATCGCTGTAATTTCGGATAGCAAGGCGCGGGTTGTGAAGGCGCCAGTTTTGGGAGCATGATATCTGAATTTTCGGATATAACAAGACGTGGTTTGAATTTTAGGGACAAGCCTAACGTAGTAATATTGTACTTGTAATGCACTCAAATCAATTCGCACTTCCTCAACCAAAAGAAATGAAAAATAAAACTATTCACACCACACAAAGAGAGTCTTGCCCCATTTTACTATACAAATGTTATTCAGTTACTTCC
>JAHIAM010001048.1:0-39185 GCA_021605205.1 Aegilops longissima | reverse complement strand
AATTAAATAAAGCAACTAAAAAGATCATTACCCTTACCTTTTATTGATCAAATGCTAGAAAGATTATGCAAACATAACATTATTGCTTTCTAGATGGTTATTCTGGTTTCTCTCAAATACCGTTGTCGCTAAAGATCAATCAAAGACTACTTTTACATGCCCTTTTGGTACTTTTGCTTATAGACGATGCCTTTTGGTTTATGTAATGCACCTGCTACCTTTCAAAGATGCATGATGGCTATATTCTCGACTTTTGTGAAAAGATTTGTGAGGTTTTCATGGACGATTTTTCCGCCTATGGATCCTCTTTGATGATTGCTTGAGCAACCTTGATCGAGTTTTGCGAGATGTGAAGAAACTAATCTTGTCTTGAATTGGGAAAAGTGCCACTTTATGGTTAATGAAGGTATTGTCTTGGGGCATAAAGTTTCGAAAGAGGTATTGAAGTTGATAAAGCCAAGGTTGATGCTATTGAAAAGATGCCATGTCCCAAGGACATCAAAGGTATAAGAAGTTTCCTTGGTCATGCCGTTTTATAGGAGGTTCATTAAGGACTTCTCAAAATCTCTCGCCTCGACTAATTTATTACAAAAGATATACCATTTGTCTTTGATGATGATTGTAGAAGCATTTGAAATACTTAAGAAAGCATTGATCTCTGCACCTATTGTTCAGCCACCGATTGGATTTACCTTTGAAATTATGTGTGATGCTAGTGATTATGCTGTAGGTGCTGTTCTAGGACAAAGAGTTGATAAGAAATTAAATGTTATCCATTATGCTAGTAAGACTCTAGACAATGCTCAAAGAAATTATGCTACTACTGAAAAGGAATTCTTAGCAGTTGTATTTGCTTGTGATAAGTTCAGACCTTATATTGTTGATTCTAAAGTAACTATTCACACGATCATGCTGCTATTAAATACTATGGAAAAGAAAGATGCTAAACCTAGACTTATTAGATGGGTTCTTGCTACAAGAATTTGATTTGCATATTGTTGATAGAAAGGAGCTGAGAACCCGCTGCGACAACTTGTCTAGGTTGAAAATGTTCTTGATGACCCACTACCTATTGATGATAGCTTCTCCGATGAGCAATTAAATGTCATAAATACTTCTCTTAGTACTCCATGGTATGCTGATTATGCTAATTACATTGTTGCTAAATTTATACCACCTAGTTTCACATACCAGCAAAAGAAAAAGTTTTTCTATGATTTGAGGCATTACTTTTGGGATGACCCACATCTTTATAAAGAAGGAGTAGATGGTGTTATTAGACGTGTAACTGAGCATGAACAGAATGATCCTCACGCAAGTGTCACTCCAAGCTTATGGGGACACCACCGAGATAGAACTGCACATAAGGTATTGCAATCCGTTTTTATTGGCCTACTCTCTTCAAGGATGCCCGTAAGTTTGTCTTATCTTGTGATGAATATCAAAGAATTGGTAATATTAGTAGACGCCAAGAAATGCCTATGAATTATTCACTTGTTATTGAACCATTTGATGTTTGGGCTTTGATTATATGGGACCTTTTCCTCCTCTAATGGATATACACATATTTTAGTTGTTGTTGATTACGTTACTAAATGGGTAAAGCTATTCCAACTAGTAGTGTTGATCATAACACCTCTATTAAAATGCTTAAAGAAGTTATTTTTCCGAGGTTTGAGTCCCTAGATATTTAATGACTGATGGTGGTTCACATTTTATTCATGGTGCTTTAAAATGCTTGCTAAATATGATGTTAATCATAGAATTGCATCTCCATATCACCCACGCCTAGTGGTCAAGTAGAATTGAGTAATAGAGAGCTCAAATTAATTTTGCAAAAGACTGTTAATAGGTCCAGAAAGAATTGGTCCAAGAAACTTGATGATGCATTATGGGCTTATAGAAATGCGTATAAAAATCCTATGGGTATGTCTCCATATAAAATGGTTTATGGAAAAGCATGTCACTTACCTCTCGAACTAGAGCATAAGGCTTATTGGGCTATTAAAGAGCTCAACTATGATTTCAAACTTGCCGGTGAGAAGAGGTTATTTGATATTAGCTCACTTGATGAATGGAGAACCCAAGCTTATGAAAATGCCAAGTTATTTAAAGAAAAGGTTAAAAGATGGCATGATAAAAGGATACAAAAGCTGAGTTTAATGTAGGTGATTATCTTTTTTATACTCTGAATTTCAATTTTCTTCTTTATTTTATTGTTTGGAGGCTGAATTTTTGTTTCATTATGATTTGTTAAATCTATTTTCCTTCATATTTTTTTGTCACTTTCTTCCTACTTTTGATCCGTCAGTCTATTGCATTTCACTATGAAGCCTAGCGAAGAACTGGCATTGGTGCTTGATTGTTCAATTTGAGGTTCCGGCGTTTTGAGTGTCTTGATTCACTTCATGAAAACCGGAGTGATGCAATAGATTCTTAAGGACTATGACATATAACATAAAGAAGCTTTGAGGAGTCTAGTGTAGATGTGGAACCGTTTCTTTTCGGGCCAAGATATTGATGGTTTCTCTTGTAGTTTGTGTGGTGTTGCAGCGTAAAAACACATGAGTATCTGCTTTAATGAGTTTTTGTTAGTTGTTTTGTTGGGTTGGAGGGTGGTGTTACTGTGTTTCGGTTTTGTGATGTACCTATTTGTTTTTTTTTTTTGTTAATCGGCATGATTGTGGATTCTTTATGCTACAAAGCTGCAAGACCTATCATTGCCGGAGGATGGTGTGATTGAAATGTTAGATTACAGCCACGAAGACATTCTTGACATTAGGAAGACTTTCTGATAACCCGCGTAACTAGCTATGTGTTTGATGCTGACTCGTGGTTTGTTTGGCATCGAACCCTCGTATCGCATGCATGACCTTTTGTAATTTTTGCAGCTTGTACTTTTGATTGGTACCGCCATGAATTACGATTTCAACTTTACCCTTGATGCGTGTCTTTTCTTTATTTTTGCGTGTGAGTGGCTGATCTTAATGAGCATGACTACAGATTGGTAGCTAGTTTCGAGCTCGAGCGCCAGATTCATTGATCTTAGCTAGTGGTGTTCTCCAAAAGACAAGGCCCGTGTTCTTAAGGGGCTGTTGGGAGCTCCAAAGGTTCTACGATCGCTTGTGGAGAGAGCCCTCAACCCAAGAATCCCATTGTGGAATTGATAGGCAATGATGATGATGCGCTTGACAAGATTGGTGGCATGGGAAGAGTCACCAGAGGCTGCCGCTGCCAAGGGTTTATCCCCACTTGTCGGAATAGTGCCTGTGAGAGTCGGTGGTGTTAGGAAGGATCCCGCTTGATTCTCGCAATGTTAAGCATCAAGGCACCCGTGAGCTCCTATAAAGTTTTGCTCCCCTGCAGCAGCTTCACCTCATAGATTCCTCACCGGACAAGGCTCGCAAGTTTTATAATTTTTTGCTTAGCGATGAAGCATGTGAGAAGTATGCCGAGTGAGTATCTCTCACGCTTCTCTTCTTTTCCTCTCGTTGTTTGTAATCGCTAGATAGATATGACCCAACTATTACTTTTTATACAACTTGAACTGCTATGAATGCTTTATCTTTTTCCCTCGCTTGTTCTTGTCCGTACGCAGAATACATTCTCAATGATACCACCCGATGATAGCGTAACTTCTTCACCGGGAACACATCCGGAAGTTTTTGCACTGCAAATGATGGAGGGTGATGTAATGGACTTCTTATTGATGATTGGAAGAAAGATCCCGATAGAAATGTTGATTTCATCCGGGAAAAGGGTATTGCCGAGTCCATATTTCATCACGGGTAATCAATCGACGCTTTGTTTCTTTATCAAACAAGACCGCCTATTGTTTTATGAGTTTTAATAATACTTTGCTTGTTGATCCTTTCCACCTATCTATTTCTTTTTCCGGCTTTTTGCAGATTGTGCTTGACTCGACGCTTTATGGTGTCAAATAAACCGCTTAATGTCGAGAGTGCAGCGAGAGATTTGAAGAGCTATGTTAAATAAAAGGAAGACTTGTCTCACCGCCACCTTGTGAGTTCTACTAGCTGATTTTTGGTTTTAATTGTTTGTTTGTCATGCTGTTTTTTATTTTGAATATTTAACATTTTTGGTCATTTGTTTTTAGATCATGATGCCTCTATTCGCTTCTATGGTTTTAGGAAAGGATAAGAAAGTGAACCACTTTTGCTTATATGTCATGAATCGCACCAAGTAGCGCCGACATCCTTGAATCTTTACCTTATCCGAAGAACCATCGCCCTTCAAAGAACACCTATCATAAAGACTGCAAGAAGATACATTGTGATGACATTTATTATCCAGACTGGATTAATTTTTCTGCTCTTTGTTTCTACTTTTCTCGAGACCCGAAATGTGTGGTTTTTTTCTTTTTTACAGATTCCGTGATGGTCCAAGTAATGAAGGCTTTTATGGTAATGCTCATTACAAGATGTTAAAGCAACCCAAATGGAGCTTTTGCAAAGAAACCAACGCTATGTATGTTTCGCTCAAGGGCGTAATGAATGTGGCCATTATACTCAAGTATGAATGCTGATGGTAAAAATATCGCTGGGAACATTCGAGATAATGATGTGGGTTCTAGTTGAGCTTTTCACTTTTCCTGGTTCGATTTATTGTGTATCTTCTTTTTTAATGTGTCATGATTTTTAATAATTTGTTTTAATGTTTTGCAGCCCTCGTGATTGTTGATTGAATGCCGAGGATTTTATAGAGTTGTGTTCAACCGAATAACACCGTGACCGAGCTTCCCAAGGAGTTTCAGCTTTGGCTCATGATGCATAGAAGAAATGGTCATCATTTGCGAGTGAAATGGATAGTTGTGTGATATATCTCTTGAAAGCATTGTAGGCTTTGATTGTAGTGTTTGGATGTCTAGTCAAGTACTATGTAATTACCGTATATGTTGTGTTGTGTTTAAGGTAAGTACAAATGTTTAACAATGTAAACTAGTTGAACCAAAACACCTTTCCCAAGTTCATTACGATTTGTTGCTTGAAGAGTGAGATTTATTTGTTTTTATCCTGTCCCAACCTAGTTTGGACCTTTATAGTTTCGTATCTCTCTTCTTGTACTTATAGTATAGCTATGTTAGTACTGAATTGTAATGTCGCTCAACATAAGGCTTTTAATATTTGGTGTCACGATAGCATTTGTGGATCTAGCGTGAGTGGAGTGACGCTTTTGTTATGTAGAACTGATTTCATATAATGTATTAGAACCAAGTTTTTTTCCGATTGAAATTATTTACTACCAAGTTGCTACTATCTCTAGCGATTTTATTCAAGTATAAGAAATTTAGCAAGATTTGAGAGCCAAATTTTGTTTGAACTTCTTGAATTGTAGTAATCAACTTCATAGTAAAATTTAAATACTGGTTTAAATTAGCTACATTTAAATATGTCTCCTGGGGCTATTTTCTGGTTGTGGTTCTTCAAGGCAATGTTTTGTATGATCATAGTATTTCGCTTTATTGCTAAGTTGTAACCATTATTTCAGCTTGTACTATTAGTGTTATTCTTGAGTGTGCCAATGTTTTATGGAATGTGAACCTAAGCCTGCCTTTTTATATTTTTGTAGAATGAATGTACCGCTTGTTCAAGTGTACCGTAACCCTCGGTCCTAGCATGCTAGTGGCTTGGAAATATGTACCGATTGTTCTTTGATTTTCCTGTTAAAGATTCAAGAATTCTAACTACTATTAGCATGATGTCATAGTAGTTAATGTTGTCCCTATTGAAACTTAGTCTTTTTAGTGTTCTTCCTAAAACTAAAAACTGATTTCTTAGTGTGATAGTACTACCGTGAATGTCTAAGCTGTGATCGAGCGCACTGCTCTACTATTTGTCGTTGTCCTTAGTTAGTCTACCAACTGTTTTTGTTTTTTTGTGAAAATATCCATGTATGATTTTGTTTCGCATGTCTGGTTTCAACTTCAACCTACTTCAACTTCAAATGTTGGATGAACAAAATAGGAAGCTAGCAAACTTGTTGACGACATAAGCAAACAAACATACATGATAGACATAGGCAAACTTGTTCAAACCCCGATGTACATAACATAAGGTAGCTGGTTTGACATAACGAAGCAAACTACAACTGAAACAACAATATTAAGGATGTGTATGAAAGCAACACGATGACTTCCATGCATCTTCATCCCGCCGGTTGCAAAGTGGTAGTAGGGTCACCTCCCGCTTCTTCCAAATATCCCAACCTGTCACGATGTTGTCGATTATCTTCCATGACTTAGACGGGCGACGATCTATTCTTGCGCACGTGATGAGGTTGTCCGGCAATGGCTGGTCCCCATGCTTGTGTTCTCTCTTGTCCATCTTCTTCATGTCAACAGAGAATGGTGGATTACGCCACCGCAACATCGCCAAGGAGTCGAGTATTTGCTTGTCTTTGATCTTTCCACTTGCGCCGCATGTCAATGAAGTTGTTGGGTTGATCTCCAAACTGCATTTGTCCAAGATCCGCTTGTCACCTCCAATGTCGAAACCGACAAATGTGTACAATTTCTCCTCCCGCAGAACTGCTTGAGGCGCTTGGCCTGCAAGGGGGAGACACACATTTAAAGATTAGTCTTCTTTTTGAAGATTTAATTCTTTTTGCTTTTTGTTTTGAAAGTAATAATCCATGAGGTAGATGCTTATATAGTATAAGTCATGGATGAATGTAGTCCAAACTAGTACACAAAGTCCTGAAATTATATTCAACTACACGATGTTATTTTTCTTTTTGCTATCTTCTGCTTCACCAAATTCAAGAATCATTTTACCTTTATCTGATATATGTGCGCTTGATTCAAGTTTAGTTTTTGTTGAACAAAAGACCTATACCGGTGCTTGATACATCTTTGTGCATCGCCTATATCAAGTTCAGAAATTAATTTGAGAAACATGCATCAAGATATGGACCTATACCACTTCAAGAACATCTTTAAATACATCAATTCTATAAACTATACTAGTGCATTAAGATCTAATCTATGCTAGCACATCAAGTTCGTAATTCTATAAACATTTTTTCAGATGCTAACTGTGAAACAATCCACTTCACGCTTAAATGCATGTAAGTTGAGAAACATGTACTGCATACACTTCACAAATTATAGTAGTTCATCTAGTTGGGAAACTAGTTTAATGAATTTTTAGTGAGTAGTACTAGTACAATGATGAATGAACAGTAGTATGGGTTACCATTTTGTGGCTGCCGCGATGTGGTACACTAGCAGTAGTTCTCGACGCACAACCGCAGGATCGCGCCATCAACTCCGGCGAATTTGACAAGCCGCCTTCATCCGGAGCTCCTGCCTACATCCGCCGGGTTTTGTCTGTCTGATGGTGCACGATCTCAGCAGCTTCCTTGCTGTGGAGCTCAACTCCGTGAGGGTTCTCGTACTCGCTTCGCGGGGACATGAACATCGACGCAGGTTGCTGTTTTTCGACGGCCGCCATGATGACGCTTGGCGGATTACGGTTCTCCGCCATCGCCTTTCTCGGGCGATGTGTGGGTTTGGGAGAGAGAAGTTTGTGGTTTGTGCGCTGTGGAGATTGAAGCAGCAATGGTGGTTTCTAGGAATGAGGCAGTAGATGGAATACTGGGGTATTTTGCAAAGCAGTCGAGGGGATGTGGGAGGCGGTTCGTCGGGGCGTGGTGTGGTGGTCGGGGGTCCCAGCTTGTAATCCCTTGTGGCAACCGCCAAAGGTGGCGCGGTGGTGGTCTCGAAGAAGCAACCATCCAATTCAAATGGTTTTACTGCTGTAATCGACTTGTCTTGTCAAGCTGTACTTTATGACCAAAATCCCACTTGCACGCCCTGTGGGTGGTGATGACGGCATTTTTGACTGCTTAGGTGACGATGCTTTGTGATGTTTTTCCGTGAGGATGTTAAGTCTTGTTTTTCCACCAAGTCTTATAGACTAGTTTATCTCAAGACATTTTTCAAAGGCTCGAGCCGCTTGCTCAAAACCTGTACTTATTTTATTTTCATCTCAGACTTACCTAAGATAGGCCTTTATAGTTTTTGTATTCTCATTTTAGCGACTTATGGTTTAGTGCTCGTGAACTTAAATGTACTTCATACATCGTATGCTTTTGAAATTTGTGTCGAGTGGTGTGAGGCCCTGACCGATCCCGCTTTTTAGTACTGATGTCATATGTATGTTTGAACTGGAGTTTTTTGTTTTTGGGTGGTTTGTGGGATTGAGATTGTTTTACCACTGCATCATTCTGAGGTGTGTACAGATTTTATATAAATTAGAAATTTAGCGTAATTGACAAATAAATTCAATTTGAACTTTTTATTTTAGTAGTTGAACTTGTCGTATTTATGTAAATAAGAAATCTAGCATAATTGACAAACATTATATGTTTTGAACTTTTTGCATTTTAGTAGTTGAACTTGTCGATTTTATATAAATAAATTTAGCACAATTGACAAACATTATATGTTTGAACTTTTGCATTTTAGTAGTTGAACTTGTTGATTTTATATAAATAAGAAATTTAGTATAATTGACAAACATTATATGTTTGAACTTTTTGCATTTTAGTAGTTGAACTTGAAAGCAATATTTAATTCTTTTAAAATTATGTACATTTAATGTATAGGCTATTAAGTTATCTTCTTTTCGAGGTTCATTGTTTTTAGATTATTAAGTTCATTCATAAGAGAATTTATATATTTTTAGTTTCAACATTTTTCTTGTAGTTATATTTTTTTGCCTCACCGGTTTGTTTAATCGCTTATTTGGTGTGGTGTTTGTAAACGATGTAGGCTGGGCCGCTTTTCCGCCCAGAAGCTTGTCTGCTACCATAAAGAGGCGATGCGCATGCGCCGGGTTTAGTCCCACTCGCTAGTCGAGGGGCTCCTGCACCTGTTTATAAGCGCACCGAGGCTCACCGGGTCGAACTCCTCCGAATACTTACCTCACCGCTATACATGGCGCCGCCTCTCTGTGACCAGTGGCCTCGATCGGTGGGCCCTCACAAAGCAATACTAGGATTCGCTTATGGCTCGATTTCAAGTACCTAGCAGCTGTGGTTCTGCCACCGACCTTGGGCGGTCAGTTTTTTCTTTTTTTTTGTTTGAATCTAGTACTTGACTCAGCAAAGAATTTGGACCTAAAACTTTTGTTCTAGTTTCTGTCGGGCTTTGTGTAAGTGTAATCTAAGATGTACTTATTGTAGACTAAGTTGTACAGATAGTCCATTCATAGTAGCGCTTACGACTGATGCTTCTATGTACTTTTATTGAAGTAAGTATGTACCGGTCCAATCAATTGTACTAGTACCGCTATTCTTAATCTAAGGACCAACATAAGTGTGTGTCGATGCTTTTAACTTTTTCTCTGCTTGTAGTACATGTTAATTTTCTAGCAGCTACATATGAATGAGAACACTACATGAAGTACTAAGAATTTTTGCTTCAACTTTGAAGTGTTGTTACAACTCAAATTGAGCTGATTGATCTCCACGTTATGTTTTCTATACAATACTAAATTGAAACTAGACATAGAACAACGCTAGTGATTAGTTGCATCATAACTAGTACTTTAGACCAGCCACAAAGTTCCATTCGTGGTTACTTTGAATTTGAAATGTGGATTAACAACATAATGGGTTACCAAACTTATATAATGAGATAAGCAAAACATTGTACTTGATGACATAAATAAACTTGTTCAACCATGACAAGCACGACACAATCATATTGGTTCAACCCAACAAGAGCAAACTACTAATTTGAAACAACAAGATAAAAGGCAAGCACAAGCGTATAAAACGCAAGGTGCTCGATGTATCTTCATCCCATATAGCAATAGGTGTAGTAATTGCAGCCTCGCTATTTTATATTCAACCATCTATGATGTAGTCGATCATGCTCCATGACTTGTATGAGGCGATGCATCTACTCCCCGCGCATCGATGAGGTTGTCTGGCAGCGGGCTGGTCCCCACGCTTGTAATCTTTCCGTCATTGATGTTCTTCATGCCTTGGTAGAATGAGTGGATGACGGTATGCAACATCACCAAGGAGTCGTCTTTTCCGTGTATGGAACTCTCCACTTTACCGAATGTCATGAACTTGTTGAGGATCTCAAACCGACAACTTCAGCTTTCTTTGTCGCTTTCAATGCTGAAACCGCAAATGTGAACAATGTCTTATGCTAGAAAGAATTCCTCGCGCTTGGGCCTTCTAAGGAGAGACATTTTGAAAATCAGCATTACTTTGATGTTTGAATTATTCATTTTTGTTTTGTTTTACAAGTTATGAATCCATTAAGTAGATGTTTATGTTGCATAAATAATGGATGAATGTACTTCAAAACTAGTAAACAAAGTTCTGAAATTAAATTAAGTACATCATGTTATTCTTCTTTTGGATTATACATAGTTTACCAATGTTGTATGTTCTTCTTGGTACTAGTTTAGTTTAGTTTTGTTGAATAGGATAACACATAAACAAGTGCTTCACCAAGTCCTTAGTTTATTTTCTTATGAGAATAACATTAGATCAAATTCGAAAATACTTCACTACATCAAGTTCAAACATCTTTTAATACATCGAGTACATAAACTACACTATTGGATCAAGTTCGTAAACTACACTAGTCAATCAACTTTAAATTAATCTTCCGCAAGATTTTCCAAATAGTAATCCAAAGGCATTAGGTTCAAAAATACATTTATAGTGTATCTACTTGAGGAAATGCAGAGTGCATCCACTTTCACAAACCACACTAGTACATCTAGTTGGGAAACAAGTCCGATAAAATTTTGGATACAAGATTAATAAAACAGATAAACCAAACATGGCAAATGAGTAGGATGTCTCACCATTTTGTGACCGCTGTGATGTGGTACACCAAGCGAGGTCGCCGAGGCACAACCGCAGGATCGTTGCCATCTCGGGAGGTTCATTCTGCTGGTAGTGCACACCAACGCCGACAATCCTTACGAAGCATGCCGCCATGCTTCCTCCAGAGCCCGGAGATCACCTCGCCGGCCTTGTCTCGTTCTCGGTGCACGATTCCGCCGCTTCCTTGCCGTGGAGCTCAACCTCTCTCGAGGGTTTTGTACTCGCTTCACCGGGACGGAACGCCTAAGAGGTTGCTGCTTCAAAGTGACACTGCCTTGATGACGCCAGGACGGTTCTCCGCCATCGCCTTCCCAAGGGTGGGTTTGGAGAGAATTTTGTGGTTTGTGCATTGGAGATGGAAGCTTAATGGTGGTTTGTGGGGATGATGGAGATGGAAGAGAATGGGGTTTTTGCTAAGGCCGACGGGATGTGGGAGGCGGTTCGTCGGGGTGTGTGTAGTGGGCGAGGGTGTGGTCGCCACATAGCCCTTGTGGCAACCGCTAGTGGGTGGTGCGGTGGTGGCCTCGAAGAAGTAATCGCCCAAGTCCAATGGTTTTTACTGCTGCAATCAGTTAGTCAATGTTTGCACTTATGACCTGCTAATCCCACTTGCACGCCTCAAGGGTGGTGATGACGACATTTACCGCCGACCGATTCGGCTTTGTCAAGCTGTACTTTATCGCCTATCCCACTTGCACGGTCGTATAGTGATGATGGAGGACCCATCGCTTCATCAGGTACTTGGACTGTGATTGAAGTGTAAACCAACTTACCAAATACCAAGGAGACTATGTGTGACGCTAATGTTTTTTAAAACAATTTTTGTATTTTTAAAGGATTGTTTATATCAAGATAATCTGGAGTATTTTTACAGATAAATTAGATTTTCATCAAGATGTAATGTATTATATTCACATTTTTTGAGGTAATTATTTTATGTAATCGATGGTCTTTCCGAATTGGGACCCAAGTAAGGCATATAGCTTTGTTTTTTCAAACGTTATTTTTTGAGGTGTTCACGTGTGTTTGTTTTACTCGCCTTTGTACTGACGACTGAGAATTATCAAGATCTATGTACTATAAGAGTTTAAATTTTCCTTTAAATTTTTTTCTGAAGTTACCGTCGAAAGAGTGTTCGTCAAGACAAATGTATTTGTGACTGCATTCAAAAGGATTATCAAATGGTTTATATAATAATGTGACTGCCCAGAGGCACAAATCACAAATTATATCAAGATCGATGTGTACTCGCTTTTGTATTGACGACCGAGAACTAGCAATCGATGTACTATAGGAGTTTAAATTTTCCTTGAAATATTTTTGCTGTTGAGTCGGTCGACAAGAGGCTTGCGCCGATAAATCCAGATAAGTTTTTTCAAATGTATTTGTGACTGCATTCAAAAAGGATTATCAAATGGTTTATATAATAATGTCACCGTCCAAAGCACAAATCATGATTATATCTTAACTATAGTAATCGACGAGAAATCGACGATAAAGCTAAATAAGTTTTGGTAACGATAAGGTTTCCAAATGTTTCCTCAGTGCCGAGGCAACCGAGACCACTATGTATTGTTCGCTTGTTCATCCTGAGCTTCCTAATCGCCCCGAATGTTGTGCCTTGCCCCCGCCCCTTTCCCCTGGTTGAGCCTTGGTCGCTTCATCGTCAGCCAGTTTCTCATCCCCTACATCGCTATCTTCATTGTCTTCGCCTGATTGGTCGTATTATTCTCATCAAACTCTTGTTCTTCATCGCCTTCATTTGATTTTTGAACTCTGCACCTTGCCCCGTGGTTGCTCAATACCAATGACCTCCTGCCCATTTTGCACGTAAGGGCATTATGCCCGCCGCCTCACACCTCTGCGTGTGCGTAGTGACATGCAGTTGTCTCCATTGGTAGAAACCTGGGTGGCTCCATCTGCTTGTGCTTGTTGACAAGTACATCTCAAAGTGAGGGTATATGCGGTAGTTATGGTTGCTCACACGTGCTGCGTAATCCGCATGCCCTTATCCCGAGAGGTTTGTCAGTCCGCCAAATTCCACACGCTTGATGGGGGGCGGGCGCTTTTTTGGCTACTGCTTTTGTGCCATGCCTTGCTCTTCCTCCCTTTGTGTTTGAGAATATGGGTGGTTTAATCACTCTTTCCGTCTGCCGGTAGGATGTGCCGCTATCACGTTGTCAGCTTCTACAAAGACCATCAAGCTCATGATATCGCATGTGAGCTTGTTGGTGCTCTTGAGTGTGCACATGGGTAAGCTCCGTTGTCGCCGCCTCTTCCTCGCGGTCAATGGGTCAACAGCTCCCGATGATTCATCTCGGATAACATTGTAGCAATATCCTTCTCAATGGCTTCATTGTCCGCCACACCTCCATTTTCAAAAATGCATGCCGAAGTTCTGTCAAGTTTCTCCATGACGCACCACGACTCGCCATTTGCTCCTCTTCAAACTATTTCAGGTACCCTCATGTTGAGCGCCGAAGTGAGATTTCAATGCGTATTGGGATGCCTTGTTTGACGCCATCGTCTCAAGTCATTCCGAATGTTGGCTGGATGTTCGCCGGTGTATCTCCGAGGATGTATTTCGAACGCCGGCTCTTAATTGTTCTCGTCATGCATGTGACATGCATGCGTAAAAGACCGTATTGTTTTTGGAAGAGGTGCATGTTTTTGTCATTTCATTCAACAAAATTTGCAAATAAAGTAGTACAGATAACATCTTTTTTGTAGTCCTCACCTATGTGGTCCCATAGCCCTGCACTCGACTCATATGTTTCTCCCACGGGTCTCGCAATCACCTGAACGCATGCCGAGACCATGCATAGTTTTGCGGTTGTTGTAGCGCACGAGGTACTTTGTGGATCTTCTCGCCTTTGTTGTCGGAAGAGTGTGCTCGCTTATCCTTTTCTCGATCTCTTGCACACAGCTCGCGAAAGTAAACTCTTGCCATCCGGGTGTCAAACCATAGAAGGTCGTGTTTTGTTCCTTCTACACATGCAAGAATGATGACCAAATTGTTAGTTTTCTCACAGCAAAACTTGTCTAACTAATGAAGTTTTACTTCAAGAAGCATGTTTTTTGTCTCACGACTGTGATAGAGCTATACCCGTTACCCATTGTCTCTTGTTCTCTATCCTCTCCTCGTTTTGACGCAGAGTTTACCCGGCCGACAAACCGGTGTAGGTTTTGTCTCTCACTTACAAAGTTCTTCTTGAGCACATAGTTCATGCTCTCACTTTGCTGTGGATGTCATTTTGGCGTAGGGAAATTTCTTTAAGTAGGATGATATCCATTTTCACGCCTGCTCCACATGGTCGCCATCATGGCATCATCATGGAGGTTGTACTATCCATGAGTCCTTCTGCATCTTCAAACCTTGGCATGAGGGATCAGTTGATGATTGATGTGAATTCATCCTAAAGTCTTTTGCAGTAGTACAGTGTATGCGAGGTGTTCCTCGATTTCTTCATAATGTGCTAGTGGCACATCTTGTGTAATCGTTCTTGAAAACTTTTGGTATTGCAAAGCCATTGCCGCCACCGTCCGTAATGAGAAAAGAGATGTGGAGTGGTCAAAGATATGGTGGTATATATACAAATAGAACTGATACAACATTTTTACCGTGTTATTTTCCTTTTTATTTTAAAGGGGGTGGTGGGGTGGTGGTTGGGGTGGTTTTCATGGCAGGCCTGTGAGGATGCATGTAGGAGCCTCTCATGCACCTAAAAACGCCTTGAACAACCATCCTAATGATTCGCATCCTCATCTCTTATCGTATGCAAACCAAAGAATGTAGTATGTAAGTGGTTGTTAGTACCGACAAACACCCCAAGTGGCATATGGTACTTGTTGGTCTTATATGTGGTGTCAATGTTACGCAGTCAATAAGTCCCGATAGGCCTCGCAGCTTGCATTCGCCTGCATTATGTTCTTAACTCTGCTTGACTCATCGAGTTGCATGCCATAGAATAATTCCCCGTTTATAGCTTTCATCTCCCTAAAGAAGTTGATACCTTTAGGACATCGCCCACATCATCCATCCTTGAATTTTGCTTCCGCATATTAAAAGTTCATTTAAAATGCATGTTGAATGTGTCGTCATGCTATGATATGTGTCTGATCGACAGAGGAAAAAGATATAGGCGGTTTATGGGTGGAGAACAAGTTTGTACTAACAAAGTTAATCAGGTCTTTGGCATTCATTTTGAGGAAGTAGTACCTGTATTATCACCAAGATGCCTATGATTTGCGCTGTTCAATGCCTTTGAACTTGTGTACTTGACGACTCCAAGATTGTTTTGTCAAAGTTTTGTGGAGTGCAAGAAGACAAGCATTTATGAGTGAGTCAGTAGCCTGTGGTTGTGTTCCTGCATTACTTCTCTTTACGACAAATGTTCCATCCTTTTCAATCTTCAAATTTCATTTTAGCCTGCAGCTTAGTCCTGGGTTGTCGCTTTGTTCCATTGTCTATTTGCTTCAGACACCTTCGATTGATAGATTCCATAGCACGTAACAAAGGTAGGCTCGGGTCTTAAACTTGAGCCTTCCTCGATAGAAAAACCTCCAGTGCTTCGTGATAGACGCTAGAAGTTCTTTGCTTCTTCAAAAGTTTCAAAGCGCATCTCTAGCCCAGTAACATAAGCTTCAACGTTAGGGGCTGCACGCAAAGGAGCAAACAAAAGCGCAGTTATGAAAATGTTAGATGGGGTGGTCACAGCATCATGGTATGGACTGTGCTTGTATGTTTTTTTTTCTATATGGATACTTACATGTGTATAGCTCAGGTCCTCCCGGTGTTTGCTGTTCACCCCGGTATATGGGCTGGTGGTGTCACCCTTGGCACATGCAGCAATGCATCTCTTGAGGGAGCAATGTTGACGAAGATCTCGCTCTTTCATTGTAACACCGCTCCCCCTCGACCATGTGAGGTTGCCCTGTCTATATGGCTCATATCTTGTACTTTTGAACCTGCTAGAGCGCCAAAATTTCTGTCTCTGGCCTGGTCTCCCGCTGCAAACCGCTTTGCAGCATCTAATGATTGATGTTGATGGAGCGACCGGTGGAAGCCCTTGTTGCAACCCATCCATGCACTTCCCGTCCTTGGCTTCGTGATGCGCTTAGGGAAGGAAAACATTTGTTGTTAGATATTGTTGGCCTTGTTGCAAACCCAGTGACAAAGCTTGTATTCCTAGATATTGGTGTTTCGATAGAAGAACTTGTCCGTGCTTTCATGATTTCGTGTATCTTGGAAATCTGCCTGTATTGTTGAAGTATCCTGTGTATTTCTGGTGTTACCCAACCAGGTGGTGCCCTATATCCGCTTGGTTCATCAAACGCCACGCTTGCCGCCTTGTCGCTTTTCGCAATGACATTCAACAGTTTTGGGATTAATCTTTTTCTGCATTTTTCAGATACATGCTATGGTAACATGTCATGCAATCAAGGCATAGTTGAACTTGCATCGCTGGTTGTTATTTAAACTGTTGTTCTCTATTTTGTATCTCGCTTTGCCACTCAATGTGATAACCGCATATGCTCAACATCGATGTACTATTTTTAGCATGCTTGTAAACCGAACATTGAACTTCAGAGATGTATGGATATGCATATATATATATATATATATATATATATATATATATATATATATATATATATATATATATATATATATAATCGATGCATGTCTTCTCTTTGTTCATCTATAACTTATGCAAGTCAAAGAGAAGTACTCCTAGTTTATGTATCATTGAACTTACCGTGTAACATGTGTATATTTTTTCAACAACATTCTTTCACTAGTTCGAACTAACGCAACTACACGGCATGCACTATTAGAAATAACATCATACAACTTGCAAGTGGCAAATGAACCTCATATAAAGCCTAGTAGCTCCTTGGACCGATGCATAAGTTTATGTTTTTTGGTTTTGAACCGGTTATCATATTAGAGGTACCAAAGAACCTCGACATCCAAATTGTGCATCAGTGGCAGGGTGTAATGAACTGATTAGGCATTTGCAATGTACTATCGTGTTCTTCTTCATAGCAGGATTGATGAACTGATGTAACGACACAAACGTGGGAAGCGACATTACCCGGGCTGACTCGATTTCTTCTTCTTCTTCCTCTCGTGGTCGGCGATCGGGCATGTTCTGGGAGGTGGCGCCATTGATGCAGCCTCGCCAGGTGGACGTCCAAGAGGTCCGGGAGGCGTTTATGCGGGATCATTGCTCGAGAAGGAGCCCCGCGACGGAGGGAGGTGGAGGCGGCGGATCACCACCCCGCTGTTGATCCAAATGACGGAGGGAGGGTGGAGACGGCCGATCACGACTTGTTGTTGGATCCGGGCGACGGAGGGAGCCAGGAGACGGTGGGTCACGCCTGGCTGATGATCCGGGCGACGGAAGGAGGCGGGGACGGCGGATCACGGCTGGCTGGCGAATCCGACGGATTTTGAGGGCGGTGAGACGGCGGTGATCCGCAGCCGGGTTGCCGCTGCTCTCGCTTCTCGGCCCTGCCGCTGCCGCCGCCGCCCCACGACGGCTGCCTATATCAAGGCGGGTGGGTTCGGGCTGGGTCGGGGATTCACGGTGGTCACAAGGCCGCGCCTATATAGGGGGCGGGGGTAATGTATTATTCTGTTGATGCTAATGTAATAGTCCAGCCCTATATATATATAAAGGGAGGGGAGAGGCCAGGAGGCGCCAAGTAGACCGAATCCTAGTTGCCCTCCCAAGCCGCCACATATATATCGGAGGGGAAGAAAGAGAGGGAGAAGGAAGGGGAATCCTATTCCTCTCTTTCCTTTCCCTTCCCTCTTCCTTCTCCTCCTTGGCTGGCCCATATAAAGTACACCAGCCCTTGTGGCTGGTGCTTCCCCTTGGCCGATAAGGCCCATATCTTTGCTCTGGGTGTCGAACCTTCCCGGTGACCCGATAGTACCGACACCCCTAAACACTTTCGTGTCCGAATACTATTGTCCTATATATCAATATTTACTCTCGACCATTTTGAGACTCTCATGTCCGTGATCTCATACGGACCAACAACATTCATCACCAAATTATATAACTCATATAGTACTATATCATCATCGAATGTTAAGCGTATGGACCCTATGGGTTCAAGAACTATGTAGACATGACTGAGACACCTCTCCGTCAATAACCTATAGCGGAACCTCGATGCCCATATTGGTCTTTACATATTCTACGAAGATCTTTATCGTCGAACCATTATGACAACACACGCATTCCTTTGTACTCAATTAGAACTTATGATTATCTTTTTTTATATACTTCTCAATTTCAATTTTCTTCTTTTATTTTATTGTTTGGAGGCTGAATTTTTTGTTTCATTATGATTTGTTAAATTCATTTTTCCTCTGCGATTTTTTTGTCAGCTTCTCTTCCCTACTTTTGATCCGTCGTCCATTGCGACTACCATGAAGCCTAGCGAAGAATCTGGGCATTGGTGCTTGATTGTTCTGAATTTGAGGTTCCGTTGCTTTGAGTGTCTTGATTCACTTCAGCGATGAAACCCGGAGTGATGCGCTTAGATTCTTAAGGACTATGACATATAACATAAAGAAGCTTTGAGGAGTCTAGTGTAGATGTATGAAACCGTTTCTCGCGGGCCAAGATATTGATGGTTTCTCTTGCGAAGTTTGTGCGGTGTGCAGCAGTAAAAACACATGAGTATCTGTTTTTAATGAGTTTTTGTTAGTTGTTTTTGTTGCTGGGAGGGTGGTGTTACTGTGTTTTCGGTTTTGTGATGTACCTATTTGTTTTTTTCTTTTGTTAACTGGCATGATTGTGGATTCTTTATGCTACAAAGCTGCAAGACCTATCATTGCCGGGAGGATGGTGTGATTGAAATGTTAGATTACAGCCACGAAGACATTCTTGACATTAGGAAGACTTTTCTGTACACCTGCGCAACTAGCGATGTGTTTGATGCTGACTTTCGTGGTTTGTTTGGCATCGAACCCTGTACGTAATGCATGACCTTTTGTAATTTTTTGCAGCTTGTACTTCTTTGATTGGTACTGTCATGAATTACGTATTTCAACTTTACCCTTGATGCGGTCTTTTCTTCTTTTATTTTTGCAGGTGAGTGGCTGGATCTTAATGAGCATGACTACAGGATCTTTGGTAGCTAGTTCTCGGAGCTCGAGCGCGTATCTATTGATCTTAGCTAGTGGTGTTCTCCAGAAAAGACAAGGCCTGGTGTTCTTAAGGGGCGGTTGGGAGCTCTGAAAGGTTCTACGACTGCTTGTGGAGAGAGCCCCTCTACACCCAAGAATCCCATTGTGGAATTGATAGGCAGCGATGATGATGCGCTTGACAAGATTGGTGGCATGGGAAGAGTCACCGTGAGGCGCTCGCGCCAAGGGTTTATCCCCACTTGTCGGAATAGTGGCCCGTAGAGCTGGTGGTGTTAGGAAGGATCCCGCTTTGGATTCTCGCAATGTTACAAGCACTAAGCGTGCACCCAGAGCTCCTATAAAGTTTTGCTCCCTCGTGCAGCCTTCACCTCATAGATTCCTCACCGGACAAGGCTCGCAAGTTTTATAATTTTTTGCTTAGCGATGAAGCATGTGAGAAGTATGCCGAGTGAGTATCTCTCATTACGTTTCCTCTTCTTTTCCTCTGTTGTTTGTAACTGCTAGATAGATATGACCTGAACTATTACTTTTTATACAACTTGAACTGCTATGAATGCCTTATCTTTCTTCCCCTGCTTTTTGTTCTTGTCCGTGCTGCAGCAATACATTCTCAATGATACCTCAGCCCGATGATAGCGTAACCAGCTTCACTGGGAAACACATCTGGGAAGTTTTTGCACCTGGGCAAATGATGGAGGGTGATGTAATGGACTTCCTTATTGATGATTGGAAGAAAGATCCCGATAGAAATGTTGATTTTGCATCTGGGAAAAGGGTATTGCTGAGTCCATATTTCATCACGGTAATCAATCAGATCGTTTGTTTCTATCAAACAAGACTGCCTATTGTTTTATGAGTTTTAATAATACTTTGCTTGTTGATCCTTTCCACCTATCTATTTCTTTTCTGGGCTTTTTGCAGATTGTGCTTGACTGTACGTTTTATGGTGCTGTAAATAAACCGTTTAATGTCGAGAGTGCAGCGAGAGATTTGAAGAGCTATGTTAAATAAAAGGAAGACTTGCTCACTGCCGACCTTGTGAGTTCTACTAGCTGATTTTTGGTTTTAATTGTTTGTTTGTCATGCTGTTTTTTATTTTGAATATTTAACATCTCTTTTTTGGTCATTTGTTTTTAGATCATGATGCCTCTATTCAAGCCTATGGTTTTAGGAAAGGATAAGAAAGTGAACCACTTTTGCTTATATGTCATGAATCGGTACCGAAGTAGCGTCGACATCCTTGAATCTTTACCTTATCCGAAGAACCATCGTCCTTCAAAGAACACCTATCATAAAGACTGCAAGAAGATACATTGTGAGTGACATTTATTATCTGTACTGGATTAATTTTTCGGCGTCTTTGTTTCTACTTTTCTGAGACCTGAAAATGTGTGGTTTCTTTTCTTTTTTTACAGATCTCCAGGATGGTCCAAGTAATGAAGGCTTTTTATGGTAATGCTCATTACAGTACGAGCAAGCAACCCAAATGGGAGCTTTTTGCAAAGAAACCAACGTTTGCGAAGGTTTCGCTTCAAGGGGCGAATGAATGTGGCCATTATACTCTGAAGTATGCGGAATGCTATGATGGTAAAAATATCGTTGGGAACATTCGAGATAATGATGTGGGTTCTAGTTGAGCTTTTCACTTTTCTGTGTTTGACTTATTGTGTATTCTTCTTTTTTAATGTGTCATGATTTTTAATAATTTGTTTTAATGTTTTGCAGCCTCGTATTGTTGATTGGAATGCTGAGGATTTTTATAGAGTTGTGTTCAACCGGAATAACCAGCTTCTGGTGACTGAGCTTCCCAAGGAGTTTCAGCCTTTGGCTCATGATGCATAGAAGAAATGGTCATCATTTGCGTAGTGAAATGGATAGTTGTGTGATATATCTCTTGAAAGCATTGTAGGCTTTGATTGTAGTGTTTGGATGTCTAGTCAAGTACTATGTAATTACTGGTATATGTTGTGTTGTGTTTAAGTGTGGCACAATGTTTAACAATGTAAACTAGTTGAACTGAAAACACCTTTTCCCAAGTTCATTACGATTTGTTGCTTGAAGAGTGAGATTTATTTGGTTTTTATCTGTCCCAACCTAGTTTGGACCTTTATAGTTTCTGTACCCTCTTTTCTTGTACTTATAGTATAGCTATGTTAGTACTGAATTGTAATGTCGTTCAACATAAGGCTTTTAATATTTGGTGTCACGATAGCACTTGTGGATCTAGCGTGAGTGGAGTGACGCTTCCTTGTTATGTAGAACTGATTTCATATAATGTATTAGAACTGAAGTTTTTTTTCTGATTGAAATTATTTACGACCAAGTTGCTACGTCATCTCTAGCCAGATTTTATTCAAGTATAAGAAATTTAGCAAGATTTGAGAGCCAAATTTTTGTTTGAACTTCTTGAATTGTAGTAATCGAACTTCATAGTAAAATTTAAATACTGGTTTAAATTAGCTACATTTAAATATGTCTCCTGGGGCTATTTTCGGTTGTGGTTCTTCTCAAGGCAATGTTTTGTATGATCATAGTACTTGCCTTACGACTAAGTTGTACCGACATTTCAGCTTGTACTATTAGTGTTATTCTTGAGTGTGCCAATGTTTTATGGAATGTGAACCAAGCTTCCTGCCTTTTTATATTTTTGTAGAATGAATGTACCGTTTGTTCAAGTGTACCAGAACTCTCGGTCCTAGCATGCTAGTGGCTTGGAAATATGTACTGATTGTTCTTTGATTTTCCTGCTGCAAAAGATTTCAAGAATTTCTAACTACTATTAGCATGATGTCATTAGTAGTTAATGTTGTCCTCGGCTGAAACTTAGTCTTTTTTAGTGTTCTTCTGAAACTAAAAACTGATTTCTTAGTGTGATAGTACTACCGTAAATGTCTAAGCTGTACTGAGCGTACCGTTCTACTATTTGCTGTTGTCCTTAGTTAGTCTACCACTGTTTTTGTTTTTTTTGTGAAAATATCCATGTATGATTTTTGTTTCTGCATGTCTGGTTTCAACTTCAACCTACTTCAACTTCAAATGTTGGATGAACAAAATAGGAAGCTAGCAAACTTGTTGACTGACATAAGCAAACAAACATACATGATAGACATAGGCAAACTTGTTCAAACCCTGACAGACATAACATAAGGTAGCTGGTTTGACATAACGAAAGCAAACTACAAATCTGAAACAACAATATTAAGGACAGGCAGAAGTGCGAGCAACACGAATGCAGACTTCCATGCATCTTCATCCCGCCGGTTGCAGTGGTAGTAGGGTCAGCCTCTTCTTCTTCCAAATATCCCAACCTGTCACGATGTTGTCGATTATCTTCCATGACTTAGTACGCATGCGACGATCTATTCTTGCGCACGTGATGAGGTTGTCTCGGCAGCGGGCTGGTCCCCACAGCTTGTGTTCTCTCTTGTCCATCTTCTTCTTCATGCCATCAGAATGGGTGGATTACGCCGCCGCAACATCGCCAAGGAGTCGAGTATTTGCTTGTCTTTGGATCTTTCCACTTGCGCCGCATGTCAATGAAGTTGTTGGGTTGATCTCCAAACCAGACTTGTCCAAAGATCCGCTTGTCACCTCCAATGTCGAAACCGACAAATGTGTACAATTTCTCCTCCCGCAGGAACTGTTTGAGGCGCTTGGGCCTGCAAGGGGGGAGACACACATTTAAAGATTAGTCTTCTTTTTTGAAGATTTAATTCTTTTGCTTTTTGGTTTTGAAAGTAATAATCCATGAGGTAGATGCTTATATAGTATAAGTCATGGATGAATGTAGTCCAGAAACTAGTACACAAAGTCCTGAAATTATATTCAACTACACGATGTTATTTTTCTTTTTTGCTATCTTCAGTGCTTCACCAAATTCAAGAATCATTTTACCAGATTCAATGATATATGTGCTGCTTGATTCAAGTTTAGTTTTCTTTTTGTTGAACAAAAGACCTATACCAAAGCTTGATACATCTTTGTGCATCGCCTATATCAAGTTCAGAAATTAATTTGAGAAACATGTGCATCAAGATATGGACCTATACCACTTCAGTAAACATCTTTAAATACATCAATTCTATAAACTATACTAGTGCATTAAGATCAGAATCTATGCTAGCACATCAAGTTCGAATTCTATAAACATTTTTTCAGATGCTAACTGTGAAACAATCCACTTCACGCTTCGTAAATGCATGTAAGTTGAGAAACATGTACTCGTGCATACACTTCACAAATTATAGTAGTTCATCTAGTTGGGAAACTAGTTTAATGAATTTTTTAGTGAGTAGTACTAGTACAACAGATGAATGAACAGTAGTATGGGTTACCATTTTGTGGCTGCTGCGATGTGGTACACCAAGCAGAGTTCCTCGACGCACAACTGCAGGACTGCGCCATCAACTCCGATGAATCTCGGATACAAGCCGCCGCCCTTCATCCGGAGCCTGCTCATCACCTCGTCGGCCTTGTCTGGTTCGATGGTGCAGACGATCTCCAGCGTCTCCTTGCTGTGGAGCTCAACTCCTGTGAGGGTTCTCGTGTACTCGCGCTTCTCGCTGGGGACATGAACATCGACGAGGTTGCTGCTCTTTCCGACGGCTCGCCATGATGACGCTTGGCGGACGGTTCCTCCGCCATCGCCTTCCTGCGGCGACTGTGGGTTTGGGAGAGAGAAGTTTGTGGTTTGTGCGCTGTGGAGATTGAAGCAGCAATGGTGGTTTCTAGGAATGAGGCAGAGATGGAAGACAATGGGGTATTTTGCAGTGCATCGAGGGGGATGTGTGGGAGGCGGTTCGTCGGGGGGCGTGGGTGTGGTGGTCGTGGGGGTCCCAGTTTGCAATCCCTTGTGGCAACCGCCAAAGGGTGGCGCTGGTGGTGGTCTCGAAGAAGCAACCATCCAATTCAAATGGTTTTACTGCTGATCGATTTGTCTTGTCAAGCTGTACTTATGACCTGCTAAATCCCACTTGCACGCCTCTGGGTGGTGATGACGGCATTTTGGACTGCTTAGGTGACGATGCTTTGTGATGTTTTTCCGTGAGGATGTTAAGTCTTGTTTTTCCACTGAAGTCTTATAGACTAGTTTATCTGAAGACATTTTTCAGTGCCCTGGGAGCTGTTGCTCAAAACTGGTACTTATTTTATTTTCATCTGTACTTACCTAAGATAGGCCTTTATAGTTTTTGTATTCTCATTTTAGCGCACTTATGGTTTAGTGCTCTGTGAACTGAAATGTAATTTCATACATCGTGCGGTTTTGAAATTTGGTGTCGTAGTGGTGTGAGTGGCCTGACTGATCCTGCTTTTTTAGTACTGATGTCATATGTATGTTTGAACTGAGTTTTTTGGTTTTTTGGGTGGTTTGTGGGATTGAGATTGTTTTACGACCAGATCATTCGTTGAGGTGTGTACAGATTTTATATAAATTAGAAATTTAGCAGAATTGACAAATAAATTCAATTTGAACTTCTTTTATTTTAGTAGTTGAACTTGTCAGATTTATGTAAATAAGAAATCTAGCATAATTGACAAACATTATATGTTTTGAACTTTTGCATTTTAGTAGTTGAACTTGTCGATTTTATATAAATAAGAAATTTAGCACAATTGACAAACATTATATGTTTGAACTTTTGCATTTTAGTAGTTGAACTTGTCGATTTTATATAAATAAGAAATTTAGTATAATTGACAAACATTATATGTTTGAACTTTTTGCATTTTAGTAGTTGAACTTGAAAGTAATATTTAATTCGGTTTTAAAATTATGTACATTTAACAGATAGGCTATTAAGTTATCTTCTTTTCAGAGGTTCATTGTTTTTAGATTATTAAGTTCATTCATAAGAGAATTTATATATTTTTAGTTTCGAACATTTTTCTTGTAGTTTATATTTTTTTTGCCTCGCCCCCTGGTTTGTTTAACTGGGCTTATTTGGTGTGGTGTTTGTAAACGATGCAGGCTATTGGGCCGTTTTCCGGCCCAGATAGCTTGTCCGCGCGGCTATGCAGTGCGGCGTGCGCATGCGCTCTGGGTTTAGTCCCACCTCGCTAGTCGAGGGGGCTCCAGACCTGTTTATAAGCGCAGCCGAGGCTCACTGGTCGAACTCCTCTGAATACTTACCTGACCGCTTATACATGGCGCCGCTTCTCGTTGACCTGTGGCCTCGATCGGTGGGCCTCACAGCGAATACTAGGATTCGCCTATGGGCTCGATTTCAAGTACCTAGCAGCTGTGGTTCACACCGACCTTGGGCGGTCAGTTTTTTTTTTTTGTTTGTTTGAATCTAGTACTTGACTCCAAAGAAGAATTTGACCTGAAACTTTTGTTCTAGTTCTTGTCCGCTTTGTGTAAGTGTAATCTAAGATGTACTTATGTAGACTAAGTTGTACAGATAGTCCATTCATAGTAGCGCTTACGGATCGATGCTTCTATGTACTTTTATTGAAGTAAGTATGTACCGTCCGTCAATTGTACTAGTACTGCTATTCTTAATCTGCAAGTGACCAACATAAGTGTGTGCCGATGCTTTTAACTTTTTCTCGCTTGTAGTACATGTTAATTTTCTAGCAGCTACATATGAATGAGAACACTACATGAAGTACTAAGAATTTTTGCTTCAACTTTTGAAGTGTTGTTAAGCAACTCAAATTGAGCTGATTGATCTCCACGTTATGTTTTCTATACAATACTAAATTGAAACTAGACATAGAACAACGTTGTGTGATTAGTTGCATCATAACTAGTACTTTAGACCAGCCACAAAGTTCCATTCAGAAGCTACTTTTGAATTTGAAATGCTGGATTAACAACATACGAAGCTACCAAACTTATATAATGAGATAAGCAAAACATTGTACTTGATGACATAAATAAACTTGTTCAACCATGACAAGCACGACACAATCATATTGGTTCAACCCAACAAGAGCAAACTACTAATTTGAAACAACAAGATAAAAGGCAAGCACAAGCAGAAGTAAAACGAAGGCAGGCTCTGATGTATCTTCATCCCATATAGGGGCAATAGGGGTGGTGTAGTAATTCGCAGCCTCCCGCTATTTTCATATTCCGAACCATCTATGATGTAGTCGATCATGCTCCATGACTTGTACGAGGCGTATGCATCTACTCCTGCACTGGCGAGGTTGTCCGGCAGCGGCTGGTCCCCACAGCTTGTAATCTTCCCGCCGTTGATGTTCTTCTTCATGCCTTGGTAGAATGAGTGGATGACGGTGGCTGCAACATCACCAAGGAGTCGTATTTTTCCGTGTATGGAACTCTCCACTTGCGCTGAATGTCGATGAACTTGTTGGGGTTGATCTCCAAACCGACAACTTCAGCTTTCTTTGTCGCTTTCAATGCTGAAACCGCAAATGTGAACAATGTCTTATGCAAGCAGAACTCGCTCAGCGCTTGGGCCTGCAAGGAGAGACATTTTGAAAATCAGCATTACTTTTGATGTTTGAATTATTCATTTTTGTTTTGTTTTACGTTTATGAATCCATTAAGTAGATGTTTATGTTGCATAAATAATGGATGAATGTACTTCAAAAACTAGTAAACAAAGTTCTGAAATTAAATTAAGTACATCATGTTATTCTTCTTTTGGATTATACATAGTTTCACCAATGTTGTATGTTCTTCTTGGTACTAGTTTAGTTTAGTTTTGTTGAATAGGATAACACATAAACAAAGCTTCACCAAGTCCTTAGTTTATTTTCTTATGAGAATAACATTAGATCAAATTCAGAAAATACTTCACTACATCAAGTTCGTAAACATCTTTTAATACATCGAGTACATAAACTACACTATTGGATCAAGTTCGAAAACTACACTAGTCAATCAACTTCGTAAATTAATCTTCCGCAAGATTTTCCAAATAGTAATCCAAAGGCATTAGGTTCAAAAATACATTTATAGTGTATCTACTTGAGGAAATGCAGAGTGCATCCACTTTTCACAAACCACACTAGTACATCTAGTTGGGAAACAAGTCTGATAAAATTTTCAGGATACAGTACTAATAAAACAGATAAACCAAACATGGCAAATGAGTAGGATGTCTCACCATTTTGTGACCGCTGTGATGTGGTACACCAAGCAGAGGTCGTCGAGGCACAACTGCAGGACTGCTGCCATCTGGGGAGGTTCATCTTCGTTGGTGTAGTGCACACCAACGCCGACAATCCTACGAAGCATGCCGCCATGCTTCCTCCAGAGCCTGGAGATCACCTCGTCGGCCTTGTCTGGTTCCCTGGTGCAGACGATCTCCAGCGTCTCCTTGCCGTGGAGCTCAACCTCTCTGAGGGTTTTGGTGTACTCGCGCTTCTCACCGGGGACGTGAACGTCTAAGAGGTTGCTGCTCTTGTGACGACTCACTGCCTTGATGACGCTTGGTGGACGGTTCCTCCGCCATCGCCCTCCTCTGGCGGCTGTGGGTTTGTGAGAGAGAATTTTTGTGGTTTGTGTGCATTGGAGATGGAAGCGACAATGGTGGTTTGTGGGGATGATGGAGAGATGGAAGAGAATGGGGTTTTTTGCAGTGCGTCGACGGGGATTTGTGGGAGGCGGTTCGTCGGGGGTGTGGGTGTAGTGGGCGTAGTGGTGTGGGGTCGCCGTTTACAGTCCCTTGTGGCAACCGCTTAGTGGGTGGTGCGGGTGGTGGCCTGGAAGAAGTAACCGTCCAAGTCCAATGGTTTTTACTGCTGCACTGAATAGTCTTGTCAAGCTGTACTTATGACCTGCTAAATCCCACTTGCACGTCTCAAGGGTGGTGATGACGACATTTTACTGTCGCACTGATTCGTCTTTGTCAAGCTGTACTTATCAGCTGCTTATCCCACTTGCACGTGTCAGGGTTAGTGATGATGGAGGACTGTACTCGTCTACTGTGGTACTTGGACTGGTGATTGAAGTGTAACTGAACTTACCAAATACCAGTGAGACTATGTGTGACGCTAATGTTTTTTAAAACAATTTTTGTATTTTTTAAAGGATTGTTTATATCAAGATAATCTGTGAGTATTTTTACAGATAAATTAGATTTTCATCAAGATGTAATGTATTATATTCACATTTTTTGAGGTAATTATTTTATGTACCGATGGTCTTTCCGAATTGGGACCGCGTAAGGCATATAGCTTTGTTTTTTCAAAACGTTATTTTTTTGAGGTGTTCACGGTGTGTTTGTTTTACTCGCCTTTGTAATCGACGACCGAGAATTATCAAGACTGATGTACTATAAGAGTTTAAATTTTCCTTTAAATTTTTTTGCTGAGTTATCGGGTCGACAAGAGTGTTTTCGTCAAGACAAATGTATTTGTGACTGCATTCAAAAGGATTATCAAATGGTTTACATAATAATGTGACTGCTCCAGCAGGCACAAATCACAAATTATATCAGTACTGATGTGTACTCTGCTTTTGTATTGACGACTGAGAACTATTAGCACTGATGTACTATAGGAGTTTAAATTTTCCTTGAAATATTTTTGCTGCTGAGTTACTGGTCGACAGTAGCGTTTGCGTCAGATAAATCCAGATAAGTTTTTTCAAATGTATTTGTGACTGCATTCAAAAGGATTATCAAATGGTTTACATAATAATGTCACCGGTCCAAATGGGCACAAATCACAGATTATATCTTAACTATAGTAATCGACGAGAAATCGACGATAAAGCTAAATAAGTTTTGGTAACGACAGTGTTTCTGAAATGTTTCCTCATTGTGTGCCGAGGCAACCGAGACCACTATGTATTGTTCAGTTGTTCATCCTTGAGCTTCTCCTAACTGGCCCCGAATGTTGTGCCTTGCCCGCGCCCTTTCCTGGTTGAGCCTTGGCTGCTTCATCGTCAGTTTCAGTTTCCTCATCCCCGACACTGTCATCTTCATTGTCTTCGTCTGATTGGTCGTCATTCTCATCAAACTCTTGTTCTTCATCGTCTTCATTTGATTTTTTGGAACTCTGCACCTTGCCCTGTGGTTGCTCAGCGCCAATGACCTCCTTGCCCACTTTGCACGTGCGGGCATTATGCCCGTCAGTTCCCCCACACTTGCGGCAAGTGTA
This sequence comes from Aegilops longissima, assembly GCA_021605205.1. Taxonomy (NCBI): domain Eukaryota; kingdom Viridiplantae; phylum Streptophyta; class Magnoliopsida; order Poales; family Poaceae; genus Aegilops; species Aegilops longissima. The sequence goes on along the minus strand of JAHIAM010001048.1, from coordinate 10,057 downwards.
GCTGTTACGTGTGTTGTCTCCATTGGTAGAAACCTGGGTGGCTCCAATCTGCTTGTGCTTGTTGATGCGCTATCTCGTGCGGAGTGGGCATATGCGGTAGTTATGGTTGCTCACGACGCTGCGTAATCCGCATGCCCTTATCCCGAGAGGTTTGCCGTCCGGGCCAAATTCCACACGCTGATGGGGCGTGGCGCTTTTTGGCTACTGCTTTTGCTGCTTGCGCCTTGCTCTTCCTCCCTTTGTGTTTGAGAATATGGGTGGTTTAATCACTCTTTCCTGCTGCTGCTGGTAGGATGTGCTTTGTCACGTCGTCGTTAGCCACAAAGACCATCAAGCTCATGATATCGCATGTGAGCTTGTTGGTGCTCTTGAGTGTGCACATGGGTAAGCTCGTTGTCGCCGCTCCTCTTCCTCGTTGTCGAATGGGTCAACAGCTCCCGATGATTCATCTCGATAACATTGTAGCAATATCCTTCTCAATGGCTTCATTGTCCGCCACACCTCCATTTTCAGCAAAATGCATGGCGCCGAAGTTCTTGTTCAAGTTTCTCCATGACGACCCGCGACTCGCCATTTGCTCCTGGCTTCAAACTATTTCATGCACCTCATGTTGAGCGCGCCAGTGAGATTTCAATGCAGTATTGGGATGCCTTGTTTGACGCCATCGTCCTCAAGTCATTTCTGTCGAATGTTGGCTGGATGTTCGGCTTTGGTGTATCTCCGAGGATGTATTTCTTCGAACGCCGGCCTTTAATTGTTCCGATCATGCATGTGACATGCATGCGTAAAAGACCTGTATTGTTTTTGGAAGAGGTGCATGTTTTTGTCATTTCATTCGAACAAAATCTTTGCAAATAAAGTAGTACAGTATGTAACATCTTTTTTTGTAGTCCTCACCTATGTGGTCCCATAGCCTGCACTCGCACTCATATGTTTCTCCCACGGGGTCTGCAACCACCTGGAACGCATGCTGAGACCATGCAGACAGTTTTTGCGGGTTGTTGTAGCGCACGAGGTACTTTGTGGGATCTTCTGTCTTTGTTGTCGTGAAGAGTGTGCTCAGTTTTATCCTTTTTCTGATCTCGCTGTACACAGCTCGCGAGTAAACCTTTGCCATCTGGGTGTCAAACCCATAGAAGGTCAGCGTGTTTTGTTCCTTCTACACATGCAAGAATGATGACCAAATTGTTAGTTTTCTCACAGCAAAAACTTGTCTAACTAATGAAGTTTTACTTCAGTAAGCATGTTTTTTTGTCTCACGACAGGTGATAGAGCTATACCCTGTTACCCATTGTCTCTTGGTTCTCTATCTGCCTCCTGGTTTTGACGCAGGAGTTTACCTGGCTGACAAACTGGTGTAGGTTTTGTCTCTCACTTACAAAGTTCTTCTTGAGCACATAGTTCATGCTCTCACTTTGCTGTGTGGATGTCATTTTGGCGTAGGAAATTTCTTTGAAGTAGGATGATATCCATTTCTCACGCTCGTTCCACATGGCCGCCATCATGGCATCATCATGGAGGTTGTACCTATCCATGAGTCCTTTCCAGGCATCTTCAAACTCAGTTGGCATGAGGGATCAGTTGATGATTGATGTGAATTCATCCTTAAAGTCTTTGTGCAGGTAGTACAGGTATGCGAGGTGTTCCCTGTACTTCTTCATAATGTGCTAGTGGCACATCTTGTGTACTGTGTTCTTGAAAACTTTTGGTATTGCCAAAGCCATTGCCGGCCACTGGTCTGGTAATGAGAAAAGAGATGTGGAGTGGTCAGCATATGGTGGTGCATATATACAAATAGAACTGACACAACATTTTTACCGTGTTATTTTCCTTTTATTTTTTTTGGGGAAGGGGTGGTGGTGGTGGTTGGGGTGGTTTTCATGGTTGTACTGTGAGGATGCATGTAGGAGCCTTCCTCTCATGCACCTTAAAAACGTCTTGAACAACCATCCTAATGATTCTCGCATCCTCATCTCTTATCGTATGCAAACCAAAGAATGTAGTATGTAAGTGGTTGTTAGTACCGACAAACACCCCAAGTGGCATATGGTACTTGTTGGTCTTATATGTGGTGTCAATGTTACGCAGTCACCAAGTCCCGATAGGCCCTCGGCAGCTTGCATTCGCCTGAATATGTTCTTAACTCAATCGGACTCATCGAGTTGCATGCCATAGAATAATTCCCTGTTTATAGCTTTCATCTCCCTAAAGAAGTTGACAGTCTTTAGGACATCGTCCACATCATCCATCCTTGAATTCTTTGCTTTCCTGCATATTAAAAGTTCATTTAAAAATGCATGTTGAACTGGTGTCAGGTCATGCGTTGCGTAATATGTTCGTACTGACAGAGGAAAAAAGACATAGGCGGTTTATGGGTGGAGAACAAGTTTGTACTAACAGGTTAATCAGGTCTTTGGCATTCATTTTGAGGAAGTAGCTACCAGGGTCATCACCGCCCAGTATGCTCATGATTTGCGCGTGTTCAATGCCTTTGAACTGCAGGTACTTGACGACTCCAAGATTGTTTTGTCAAAGTTTTGTGGGAGTGCAAGAAGACAAGCATTTATGGAGTGAGCTGTAGCCTGTGGTTGTGTTCCTGCATCATCTCTTTTACGACAAATGTTCCATCCTTTTCAATCTTCAGCCTCATTTTAGCCCTGCAGCTTAGTCCTGGTCGTCGCTTTGTTCCATTGTCTATTTGCTTCGACACCTTCGATTGATAGATTCCATAGCACGTGCAATAAAGGTAGGCTCGGGTCTTAAACTTGGAGCCTTCCTCGATAGAAAACCCGTGCTTCGTGATAGACGCTAGAAGTTCTTTGCTTCTTCAAAAGTTTCAAAGCGCATCTCTAGCCTTGGCAGAACATAAGCTTCAACGTTAGGTGGCTGCACGCAATAGTGAGCAAACAAAAGCGCAGTTATGAAAATGTTAGATGGGGTGGTCACAGCATCATGGTATGGACTGTGCTTGTATGTTTTTTTCTATATGGATACTTACATGTGTATAGCTCTGGTCTGCCTCCGTGTTTGCTGCTCACCCCAGTGTATGGGCTGGTGGTGTCACCTTGGCACATGCAGCAATGCATCTCTTGAGGGAGCAATGTTGACGAAGATCTCTGTCTTCATTGTAATGACCGCTCCCCCTCAGATTCGCTAGAGGTTGCTCCTGCCTATATGGCTCATATCTTGTACTTTGAACCTGCTAGAGCGGCCAAAATTTCTGTCTCTTTGGCCTGGTCTTCCGCTGCAACCGCTTTTGCAGCACGAATGATTGATGTTGATGGAGCGACTGGTGGAAGCCTTGTTGCAACCCATCCACGACTTCCTGTCCTTGGCTTTCTGCATGCGCTAGGGAAGGAAAACATTTGTTGTTGGGGATATTGTTGGCCTTGTTGCAACCCACGAGTGACAAAGCTTGTATTCCTAGATATTGGTGTTTGCTGCATAGAAGAACTTGTCCGTGCTTCTGATGATTTCGGTGTATCTTGAAATCTGCCTGTATTGTTGAAGTATCCAGGTGGTATTTCTGGTGTTACCCAACCAGGTGGTGCCCCATATCTGCTTGGCTCATCAAACGCTCGCTACGTTTGCCGCCTTGCTCGCTTCTGCAATGACATTCAACAGTTTTGGGATTAATCTTTTCTGCATTTTTCTCGTATACATGCTATGGGTAACATGTCATGCACTGAAGGCATAGTTGAACTTGCATCGCTGGTTGTTATTTAAACTGTTGTTCTCTATTTTGTATCTGGTTTCGCTTTCACTCAACAAAGATAACCGCATATGCTCAACACCGATGTACTATTTTTAGCACTGCTTGTAAACCTAACATTGAACTTCAGAGATGTATGGATATGCATATATATATATATATATATATATATATATATATATATATATATATATATATATATATATATATATATAATAACGATGCATGTCTTCTTTTGTTCATCTATAACTTATGCAAGTACAGTAGAAGTACTCCTAGTTTATGTATCATTGAACTTACTGTGTAACATGTGTATATTTTTTTCAACAACATTCTTTCACTAGTTCGAACTAACGCAACTACACGGCATGCACTATTAGAAATAACATCATACAACTTGCAGTGGCAGCTGAACCTCATATAAAGCCTAGTAGCTCCTTGGACTGATGCATAAGTTTATGTTTTTTGGTTTTGAACTGAAGCTATCATATTAGAGGTACTGACAGTAACCTCGACATCCAAATTGTGCATCAAGTGGCAGGGGTGTAATGAACTGATTAGGCATTTGCAATGTACTATCGTGTTCTTCTTCATAGCAGGATTGATGAACTGATGTATCGACACAAACGTGGAAGCGTATATTACCTCCAGCTGACTGACTTCTTCTTCTTCTTCCTCTCGTGGTCGGCGATCGGCATGTTCTTGGGAGGTGGCGCCATTGATGCAGCTCCTGCTTGTGGTGGACGTCCCAAGAGGTCCGGGAGGCAGCGTTATGCGGGATCATTGCCCGAGAAGGAGCCCCGGCGACGGAGGGAGGCAGGAGGCGGCGGATCACGACCCCGTCGTTGGATCCAGCGACGGAGGGAGGCAGGAGACGGCTGATCACGACCCCGTTGTTGGATCCGGCGACGGAGGGAGCCAGGAGACGGTGGGTCACGGCCCCGTCGATGGATCCGGCGACGGAAGGAGGCAGGGGACGGCGGATCACGGCCCCGTCGATGAATCCGGCGACGGACGGAGGCAGGAGACGGCGGCGGATCCGTCGCCGGGCCGCCACGGCGCTGCTGGTCTCCTCGCTCTGCTGCCGCCGCCGCCGCCGCCCACGACGGCTGCCTCCTATATCAAGGCGGGTTGGGTTCGGGCTGGTCGGGGATTCTACGGTGGTCGCAAGGCCGCGCCTATATAGGGCGGGGTAATAGAATATTATTCACATACGCTGTAATGAATAGTCCAGCCCTATATATATAAAGGTGGGAGGGGAGAGGCCAGGGCGCCCAAGTAGGACCGAATCCTAGTTGGGCTCCTCCCAAGCCGCTACCGCCATATATATATCGGAGGGGAAGGAAGAGAGGGGAGGGAGAAGGAAGGGAATCCTATTCTCTCTTTCCTTTCCCTTCCCTCTTCCTTCTCCTCCTTGGTTGGCCCATATAGCACACCAGCCCTTGTGGCTGGTGCGTTTCCTCTTGGCCGATAAGGCCCATATCTTTGTCGGGGTGCCCGAACCCTTCCGGTGACCCGATAAGCACCGACACCCCTCAAACACTTTCGTGTCCGAATACTATTGTCCTATATATCAATATTTACCTCTCGACCATTTTGAGACTCTCATGTCCGTGATCTCATACGGACTCGAACAACATTCATCACCAAATTATATAACCTATATAGTACTATATCATCATCGAATGTTAAGCGTGCGGACCCTATGGGTTCAAGAACTATGTAGACATGATCGAGACACCTCTCCGTCAATAACCTATAGCGGAACCTGGATGCCCATATTGGCTCCTACATATTCTACGAAGATCTTTATCGGTCGAACCATTATGACAACACACGTAATTCCCTTTGTCCAACGATATGTTACTTGCCCGAGATTCGATTGTCGGTATCTTCATACCTAGTTCAATCCTGTTACCGGCAAGTCTCTTTACTCTTTACTCGTTCCATAATACATCACCTCATGACTAACTCCTTGTTGGGAAACATAGCATGCAATTTCGAAAATTTTCCTATGCTCACCCAAGATCTATCGAGGAGATGCATAGCAACGGGAGGGGGAGAGTGTGTCCACGTACCCTCATAGACCAAAATTGAAAGCATTTGACAACGCAGTTGATGTAGTCGAACATCTTCTCGTTCCGAACGATCAAGCACCGAATGTACGGCACCTCCGAGTTCTGCACACGTTCAACTCGATGATGTCCCTCGAACTCTTGATCCAGCAAAGTGTCGAGGGAGAGTTTCATCAGCACGACGGCGTGGTGACGGTGATGGTGAAGTGATCCGCGCAGGGCTTCGCCTAAGCACTACGACAATATGACCAGAGGAGTAAACTGTGGAGGGAGGCGCCGCACACGGCCAATGGACGTTGTTGTGTGTTCTAGGCGCCTCATATATATAGGTGGGAGGGAGAGGAGAACTAGGGGTGCCCAAGTAGGAGGAATCCTACTTGGGGCCCTAGTGCACCAGCCCCCTTACCATAACTTCCTGAGGGGGGAAGGAGGAGGAAGAGGAAGATAGCGGAGGCCAAACCTCCCCTCCTTCCTCTCTCTCCTCTTCCTTCCCTCCTATTTCGCCTACATGGAACGCACCAGCCCCTTAGGGCTGGTCTTCCCTTTCTTGGCCCATTAGACCCATGTAGTTGCCGGGGATGCCCGAACCCCTTCCGTGACCGATATGTACCCGTACTTTGAACACTTTCGTGTCCAATACCACCGCCCTATATATCAATCTTTACCTCTTGACCATTCCAAGACTCCTCGTCATGTCTGTGATCTCATCCGGGACTTCAAACAACTTTCGTCACCAAATCACATAACTCATATAATACAAAATCATCATCGAACGTTAGCATGGAGCCCACGGGTTCGAGAACTATGTATACATGACCGAGACACCTCTCCGGTCAATAACCAACAGCGGAACCTAGATGCTCATATTGGTTCCCACATATTCTACGAAGATCTGTTATCGGTCGCACCGTAATGACAACATACGCTATTCCTTTGTCATCAAGATGTTCCTAGCCCGAGATTCGATCGCCGGTATCTACGCATCTAGTTCAATCTCGCTACCAGCTAGTCTCTTTACTCGCTAAGTAATATATCATCCCGAACTAACTCATTAATCACATTGCTTGCAAGGCTTATTATGATGTGCATTACCGAGAGGGCCCGTAGATACCTCACCAATACTGGAATGACAAATCCTAATCTCGCCTATGCTAACCCAACAAACACCTTCGAGATACCTGTAGAGCATCTTTATAATCACCCAGTTTTGTTGTGACATTTGATAGCACACAAGGCATTCCTCCGTGTCCGGAGTTGCATAATCTCATAGTCAAAGGAATATGTATATTACATGAAGAAAGCAATAGCAATAAAACCGAACGATCAATATGCTAAGCTAACAGATGGTCTTGTCCATCACATCATTCTCCTAATGATGTGATCCCATTCATCAAATGACAACACATGTCTATGGGTAGGAAACTTAACCATCTTTGATTAACGAGCTAGTCTAGTCGAGGCTTACTAGGGACACGATGTTTTGTCTATGTATCCACACATGTATCAACTTTCCGGGTTAATACAATTCTAGCATGAATAATAAACATTTATCATGATATAAGGAAATATAAAATAACAACTTTATTACTGCCTCTAGGGCATATTTCCTTTAGTCTCCCACTTGCACTAGAGTCAATAATCTAGTTCACATCGCCATGTGGTTAACACCCATAGTTCACATCGCCATGTGACTAACACCCAAAGAGTTTACTAGAGTCAGTAATCTAGTTCACATCGCCATGTGATTAACACCCAAAGAGTACTAAGGTGTGATCATGTTTTGTTTGTGAGAGAGGATTAGTCAACGGGTGTGTCACATTCAGATCCGGATGTATTTTGCAAATTTATATGTCTACAATGTTCTACTTGGAGCTACTCTAGCTAATTGCTCCCACTTTTAATATGTATCCAGATTGAGACTCAGAGTCATCTGGATTAGTGTCAAATCTTGCATCGACGTAACCCTTTACGACAAACTATTTATCACCTCCATAACCGAGAAATATTTCCTTATTCCTCTAAGGATAATTTTTGACCGCTATCCAGTGATTCATTCCTGGATCACTCTTGTACATCCTTGCCAAACCCTTGGCAAGGCACACAACTGTTATGGTACACAGCATGGCATACTTCATAGAACCTATGACTGAGGCATAGGGAATGACTTTCATTCTCTCTCTATATTCCACCGTGGTCAGGTTTTGAGTCTAACTCAACTTCACATTTAGAACTTCTTCATAACTTTATCAAGGTATGTGCTTTGTGAAATTCCTATCAAGCCGCCTTGCTCTATTCCTATAGATCTTGATGCCCAATATATAAGCAGCTTCACCGAGGTCTTCTATTGAAAAATTCTTATTAAAGTATCCTTTATGCTATCCAGAAATTCTATATCATTTCCGATCAACAATATGTCATCCACATATACTATCGAAATACTACAGAGCTCCCACTCACTTTCTTGTAAATACATGCTTCACTTCAAGTTCAGATAAACCATATGCTTTGATCACCTTATCAAAGCATATATTCCAACTCCGAGATGCTTGCACCAGTCCATAGATGGATCGCTGGAGTTTGCACACTTTGTTAGCACCTTTAGGATCGACAAAACCTTTTGGCTGCATCATATACAACTCTTCTTTAAGAAATCCATTAAGGAATGTAGTTTTGACATCCATTTGCCAGATTTCATAAAATGCGGCAATTGCTAACATGATTCAGACATACTTTAAGCATCGCTATGAGTGAGAAAATCTCATCGTAGTCAACACCTTGAATTGTCGAAAAGCTTTTGCGACAAGTCGAGCTTTGTAGATAGTAACACTACCATCAGTGTCCATCTTCCTCTTGAAGATCCATTTATTCTCAATGGCTTGCCGGTCATTGGACAAGTCCACCAAAGTCCACACTCTGTTCTCATACATGGATCCTATCTCAGACTTCATGGCCTCAAGCCATTTATTGGAATCTGGGCTCATCATCGCTTCCTTATAGTTTGTAGGTTCGTCATGGTCTAGTAATATGACTTTCAGAACAGGATTACCGTACCACTCTGGCATGGAACGTGCTCTGGTTGACCTATGAGGTTTGGTAATAACTTGATCCGAAGTTTCATGATCATTATCATTAGCTTCCTCTCTAGTTGGTGTAGGCATCACTGGAACTGATTTCTATGATGAGCAACATTCCAATTCGAGAGAAGGTACAATTACCTCATCAAGTTCTACTTTCCTCCCACTCACTTCTTTCGAGAGAAACTCCTTCTCTAGAAAGGATCCATTCTTAGCAACAAAGATCTTGCCTTCGGATATGTGATAGAAGGTGTACCCAACAATCTCTTTTGGGTATCCCATGAAGACGCACTTCTCCGATTTGGGTTCGAGCTTATCAGGCTGAAGCTTTTTCACATAAGCATCGCAACCCCAAACTTTAAGAAATGACAACTTTGGTTTCTTGCCAAACCATAGTTCAATCGGTGTCATCTGAAAGGATTTAGACGGTGCCCTATTTAATGTGAATGCAATTGTCTCTAATGCATAACCCCAAAACGATAGTGGTAAATCGGTAAGAGACATCATAGATCGCACCATATCGAATAAAGTAAGGTTACGATGTTCAACACTCATACGCTATGGTGTTCCGGTGGCGGAGTTTTGAAACTATTCCACATTGTTTAAATGAAGGCCACGATCCGCATGGCATTCTTTGGGCCGCCCATGACGGAAAAACCATGGTAGAAGCAAGGGCGAGGAAAATATCGTGGTGTTCCCTGTTATGGTGGGTGGTCGGGGCCATTGATGCGCTGCTTCTCTCGACACGCATGCACGGGTGCAAGGCGTTGGGCACTAATCAACCCGAAGCGAGGCGTTGGGCTCTAACTGAACCCGAAAGGACAGACCGCAGCTACGATTATTAAACCCGAGCGATCAATCGATTGCGGTTAACTGAACCCGATCGAGCGATTCCTTCGCTACTGCTGCTAACTGAAGCCGATTGATGCTGCCTCTGAATGAACAGTGAGCGTTGCTGGGGGTGTTTTGTCATGCCCAAGATGCGACCCTATCCTAAAGGAACTCGAAGGTCCCACCAAGGATAGAAGCGCATCTTGAAGACGCTTTTGCAAGGTGGATATCATTACATCAACATTACATAATAGTGGGGATACTCCAAGACATACAATGTCACATAAATACAACAATACATCATACATAAGATAAACATCCGACTACGGATGAAACATAAACAGAAACTCAAACAATATCCACCC
>JAHIAM010001047.1:0-20447 GCA_021605205.1 Aegilops longissima | reverse complement strand
ATCAAGGTTCCTTCAACCGAGGATACTAAAATTTAGTAGCACCGAACGATGTAACCAAAATCCTAAAGTTACTACTTAGTAACACGTGAACCGATAGAGAGAAGAGAGCCCAGTCCTATACCCACGCCGAATGAGAAGAGGATGACCGATCGTGAGGGCATAAGATAAAGGAGTAAAAAGAGCCTTACGCCCTCCCACAATCAATTCCCTACATATAACTAAAGCATTTCTAGACTCAACATCGACCAGTTTGGCTTAGCTAACCTCTGTGCAGCCCTGCTCGATGCCAACGCTGTCAGACCCCGATTCCAAGTAACGCCGACCTAGCCGGTAACACCTCATATCACTTTGCGCCTCACGCACGGTATTCCCATCGGTGTCGCCTTACCATGGCCCGACCGCTTAGCCTTTTGGCTCACGATATGACAAAGTGTCGCTAGCATCCACATGACAAGAACCCGGCCGACATGGCTAGTCGTGGAACCCAAAGCGGCGCTAACCTATGGGGACAGGCATACATGAATCACATCGACATGTCGGTCATCAACGATGTATTCGCTGTAGCACTAGGCTAACAGACTCAGATCCCGGCTGTAGCAGGCTAGGCAGGACTCAATACCACCGTGTGACATTTCAAGGGACGTATATAGAACAAAGTGAAACACATGCGTGAACCGGCCAGAAGCGGACTACTATCGCCGTAACAGACTACATTTCCCATATGAGAGGCTGCCAAGGATAAACAACTAGTTTGTCGGATCCCACTCATACCAAGCATTTCAATCATACACGCACTATGCCGATATGAGTAAATACAACAAGGCATCACAACAAAACTCTACAACTCAAGTACTTTTATTTAAGAGGCTCCAAGGAGCCATACATAACATATTCATACAGGTAGGGTCACATGACCCAACACTCAAGTCATACAATCATACAAGCACATGCGAAGCAAACTAGTCTCGAGTACGACTCTAGAAAGAAAGAAAGCTTGTTGAGCCTCTTCATCTACAATGGCCCTTCACAAGTCTGAGATCACCACCGGTGGCTAGCTCACCTGTCAAGTCGAGATCTACATAGAATCCATCGGAGGGTAGTGTTGTCCTCCTAAAAACATTAATTACAAACATGAGTACGGAGGTACTCAAAGAAGTCTTACCACGAATCCTATCATACATGCACATTCTCAAGAAGGTGGTGGAGTTATTTGCAGAAGCCAGCTTTGACTCTTGGCTAAGCTATCCCACGTGACACCACTTTGTAAAGCATTTGTCGACATGAGTCCACTAAACACCATCACAATACTCCACTGTGGATCCTCTCTCGTCATCCCACGAGAGGGCCATCCACGATACTCACACTTATCTTGAGGCTTTTAGTAGTATCCATTTACTTGTCTATGAACCGATATAGGTAACCCAAGTCCTTCTCCGTGGACACGGCTATTCAATAGATCATATCAAACCCTCAGGGTGTACTTTCACACACGCTCACCACTTACCGCCGCTACACGACATGTACTGCAACCTTCAAGCGAAGCCCAACGGGGTGTCCACCAGCCTACCTAAACACTCAAGTCCCTAGTCCAGGTTTATCGCCTATTCGGTTCCATCCGCAGGAGTCCGCCGAGGTTTCCCATACAGCCCCTAACGATGTGCAGGGTTCCCAGATACCAAACGGCACTTGCACACCGGCCACGTGCTCACCGCAACACAACCCACCCCTAAGGTCAGCGCTATGCGCCCCAAAGATGCTACAAACACCGTAAACTACTTGCAACTCCTGACTAAGAACAAGGGTGGTTAATAAGTTTAGAGGGTCCATTGGTTTCGGCCCAATGCGTGGTAGTAGCTAATTCATGGATCACAAACACGATCTCGCCTAGGATCGGCTTCAATGAAACAACCCACCATGTACTCCTACATGGCCTCTCATCGATACCTTTACCAAAACGTGTTCAACACTTTCACTCGATCCAACACAACCTTTCACTCCAGCTCATCATCCCGATGAGCCACACACAACTCTAAGCATAGCAAGCATAGCATGGTAGGAATCACAAACATGGCTCAATCAACTCCTACACATACTAGTGGGTTTCATCTAGTTACTGTGGCAATGACAGTCATGCAAAGGAAGTGGGTTCAACTACCGCAGCACACAACAGTTTGAATCGCTTGTCTTAATGCAAGAACGAGAGCGTGTAGAACATGGGTTTGTATCGAATGATCAATGAGTTGCTTGCCCGATGGAACGGGGTAGAGTACCCCTTCAGATATAGTCGAGGTTATCCTCGCAACCTACTAAAAGTACCGAAGTAAAACACATGACAATATGCAACAATATGATGCATGCTATGACATGGCAATATGGTGTGTTGGCCTAATGCAAGCTGAAATAATAGGGATGAACTCATTTAATCAAAGATTCAAATGATAGCTCTTTGAATAGCCCTAAAGGTGCATTATTTATTCTTGTTAAACAGCAAGGTTAACTTGATTTAAATGCATTAAACCTGTACCAATGGATAGAATGGATTTTCTGATAAATTTTCATAAAAATCTTTGCATTTGGAGTTACGAAAAGTTATAAGCATTTGAAATTTGAATTATATTCGAATTTATCGAAGAATAAATCCAGAAATTAGATTAATGCCCAAATGCCAAAGATGACGCAGGTCAACAGACGCCGGTCAAACCGACAAAGGCCTTCGTGGTAATTAGCTTAACTAATGTTTAATTAAATCTAAACCTATTAGTTAGGTGGGCCCCACCGCGTGACTCATCGAGTCAACCGGCCCACGTGGTCAAAGTCCACGCCCGCCGTACCCGCGAGCCCACCCGGGCGGAGGAAGTGATTTTCTTCCGCACCAAATGAACTGGAGGGTGGCTGGTATGGGAGGCCGCTGATGGTGGGCCTTGGGTCGGGGGTTGATTCGCCAGAAAGGGGCCCCGGGTTCGGCCAAGACGAACTTGGGGCTAGAGGGGTCGGTGAGGGCGGGAGTGCATGGTTAGACCCATGGGGGTGGAGGGATGGACACCATGGGGTGGGAGAGTGACCGGAGCACGCCCAAGCCCGCCGGGGGTGAGTTATTCGTTCCCGCTGAGGGCGGAGAGAGGGAAGGGGAGATGGGTCACGGCGACGCAGGAGCCTCGCCGAGGTCGGGACGGACCGCGACGGGGCGCTGAAAGGGATCTCCGCGACGGCAACTCGGCCGAGGCTTGGGTGGACTCGGCCACTTGAGCCCGGGGGCTCCTGGTTCGGGTAGGGAGGCGGAGTCCCGGACAAGGTGAGGAGGAGCACGGACGGGGGGAGCACGGGCAAGGGAAAAGGGCGGGCGGGTGGCCAAGGCGGGGGAGCACGAGGGAGAGGAACCGGGAGGAGAGGAGGTATCCGGGGTTGGGGAGAGAGAGGGGATCCTCCGGCAACGAGAGGAGCGGGGGGGGCGACCAAAGGGCCCCATGCGGGCCGAAAGACTGTGCCCTCGGGGAAAGAGCCAAACGCGCTGGGGCTGGGCCCGGGTGGGCCGTAGGGGCCGTGTCCTTCCTGCTTTTATCTTTTCTAATTTTCTGCAACTTTGTTGAGTTTTCTAAAATACCAAAAAGTTTTAAAATTCACCAAAATGTTCTGGTCCATTGTTGGAATATTTCCAACATGAAACATTTTGGTTTGGCAATTTTTGGACATTTAAAATATTTTATATAATTTGAATGCTGTTCAAAACTTATGAATTAATTCAAGGACCTTTGATGACCTAGAAAATGATGCACCACTTTTGACATAGGCTCAACCAAAGCAAAGATGATGAGCATTTTGAAGGGAATTTCAGGTTCATGGAAATAATTTTAGTAAACCCTAGTTGAATTAAGGGGGTGTTCGGGGTTTCCTACCTTCCATTTCAAATTCAAATGAAATTTAAAACATGATGCACACCCTAATGCATGGTCTAACTGGATGTGACACCACTCACCCACCGTAACCTGGAATTCGATATTTTCCTCACCGCTTCTACCATGGTATTTTCCATCATGGACGGGTCCAAAGAATGTCATGCAGCCGTCAGTCTCCCGCCCGGACGAAAAAAGCCCATTTTCCGTCATGGTTTTTGTCATAGAAGTAGAGCCCACCACATCTATGATGATACCGGGTTTTATTCCAATTATTGTCATAGAAGTGTCAGTATGACAGAAATTTTTTCGTTCGCCCAAAATGTTACGGATGTGTCTTTTTTTTATAGTGGCGCATTTACATTATGAATGTTTGTTAGCTCAATATGATGACCATTTGATAGTTTAGTGCACCATGTTTACGGTTTAGAACCAGGACTTCAAAAACGGTTTGAATGCCACAATATATGAGATGTTCCAAGAGCTGTAATTTGTTTCAGACTCATTCCGTTGTTTAGATAAGGATCTCTCGATAAGTATCACTAAAAGATGGAGGAGAATTGCTCAGCTAGTGAGCATGTGCTTAGAATGTCTCGAGATTACAATCGCTGAATCAAGTTGGAGTTATATTCCTTATAAGATAGTGATTGACAGAATTTCTAGTCACTCATCACCGTTAATGGAACATTAAGTGATGAACTATAGTATGCAATGGATGATGACGAAAATGATTCTTGAGCCTTCATGATGATGAAATCGACGAAGGTAGAAATCAAGAAAAGCATCAAGTGTTGATGATTGACAAGACGACTAGTTTCAAGAAAAAGGCAAAGGAAAGAAAGGAACTTCAAATAGAATGGCAGGAAAGTTTTACCCCGTGAAAAAGCTCAAAGCTAGACCTAAGCCTGAAACCGAGTGCTTCTACCGCAAAGGAAATGGTCATTAGAAGCGAACTACCCCAAATATTTGGTGGAAAAGAGGGATGGCAAAGTGAACAATGGTATATTTGATACAGGTTATTGATGTGTACCTTGCTAATGTTCATAGTAGCCCCTGGTATTCGATACTTGTTCGGGTTGCTAATATTATTATCTCAAACAAGAGTACAGAATAAATAGAGACTAGTTACATGAGGTGACGATTGAGGGAGTCCTAGATTAGGGGTATCCGACAGCCGGACCGTGTACAACGTCCGACTATTGAAGCGTGAAGATACAAGACTCAAGACTGGGGCCCGTGTCCGATGGGACTTTCATGCTGAAGGCAAGCTTGCGTCTAGATTATATTTCCTTCCTTGTAACCGACTCCATGTAAACCTAGCCCTCCCTGTTCTATATAAACCGGAGAGGTTGGTCCTTAGAAGGACGCATCACAATTACATTCATACCATCATAGGCTAGCTCCTAGGGTTTAGCCCTCACGATCTCGCAGTAGATCTACTCTTGTACTACCCATCAATATTAATCAAGCAGAAGTAGGGTTTTACCTCCATCGAGGCCCCAACTGGTAAACATATGTGTCCCTTGCTTCCTCGTTACCATCAGCCTTTATATATCGACCCCTACCCGAGATCCGCCGGTTTTGACACCGGTTATCAGTCATTGAGAGTTCCTTCCGTGACGTCAGCCGCAGTTCGATGGCTCCTTCCAATCGTCATTAACGACACTGTAGGGTGAGACTTTCCTCCCGGACAGATCTTCGAGTTCGGGCGGTTTCGCTGGGCCATGGCCAATTCTGCCAGCTACTTGGAGCAGATCACAAATAAGGTTCGTAACCTGAACTACACGCTGGATATCCGCGAGACTTGGATTGACGGATTCGCTAATACCGCGCGAGCACGGCGACCGCCGCCGACATCGCCGGATATCGCCCCGAGCAAACCTCCGATATAAATCCAAGGACAGGCTGTTCCGCTTAAAGACGGAGGGCTGTAGTTCATCCGCTTTTCGTACTCTTCCTGATGCCATGGAGCCAACACGGTGTTTCACTCTAAGGGAACTCGTAATCTTCTAATCTGGCTGTATTCATATCCTGACGCTTGGTTCCAGTCAATACTTCGCGCCGGCCGCTAATCCCAGGTTATTCTCCTGCAGGAGTTCATCATGGCGGACGCTTTTTCAGCTCTCACTTTGGCGACATGCTGGACTCATTGATGTCTCTCCTTGTCGAGACTCGTCCTAATTATGTCCTGGCCGAAAGGGAAGCACTCAACGATTGGAATTTATCGCTTCACCCACCACCTACTTCATTGCCACGATCGATGGGCTAACCGACTTGTTTCGACTTTGACCTCAAGACATCGACTGTCAGTGGACGACGATGTAGTAGAATCTGCAGAGCCATCACACTCCAAGGTGGATGGCCACCTCCTCTATGATATATATATATATATGGTGGACATCCAAGGAAACTAATGATTGATTGAGGCAACTGAGGGACAACCCTCGTGAAGAAAATCAAAGAATGGGCGCTATTTGCCATTATTCAAGCCCCGCTTATAACAGACCGCCCCGAGGCTAAAAATAATCCGGAGGACGCCGCAGTAATAACATGACCTCGATCAGCCCGCCTTTGAGCGGTGTCAACAGGGAAGACGAAGGTGTCATCCTTGCAGAACAAAGACGACGATACCCGGAGGAGGACAACTACATGCCGCTTCCTAAGATGAGCACCAGCCTCGGCGATGAAGCAGTTCAGGCGTACTGCCAAGGACTCCCGCCGAGCAGAGCGCTTCAAGCGTAGGCTTATAGCCACCGCAAGGAGTTTAATGAAGAAGCATCAAGAATTATAAGTGCTGATCAAGAGCTGGTCTTTACAGCATTGATGGACTCAAGTCCTGCGGCAATGAGGAATATGGACTTTAACGCCAAACGGCCGAATCATTCACCCCTGGTTGGGAAAAAACGGATACCAGCCCGCACTTCTACATCGATACACAACGTCTCGTGGCAACAGTAATGAACCGCAAGATATTCTGGGCAATAAAGCAGACAACCAAGATCGATCTACGGATTAGGGCACGCCTCTTTGCTGCATGATGATGACCTGGCCACGCCGGATACATCATCAATAAATCCGCCGGGCCGAACATAGCAAACTCGCACTAATCCGACCTATGCCAGTTGACATAGACCTACTATGCAGGCGCCAAGACACTCGCTTACCTCGACGTAAGTAATGGATCATGAATTGCCAAAGGATTCAAACGTCAGAACATCGATTCATATGACAGTACAATGCACTCCGCAGTAGATGGATCGAAGATTTTTCTCCACATTCACATGGCTCATGCGGAGATGATTCCACACGCCATCAAGCATCTCCCCTTAAGCTTCAAAGGACCAGCCTAGCACCGGGTTAAAGAAGCCCGCCAGCAAATCTATCAGCAATGGGAAAACCCGAAGGATGCATTCTGACAACTCTGTGACATATATGTAAAGCGCCACTCGACGATGACCTGAAAGCACATTACTCAACAGCTCTTGAGTCGCCTTCGAAATTGACTCGGCTCAAAAGAACTAAATAGTTTAATGTCCGGACGCGGGCCCCTGGGCGGCTATAAGCATAATCTGCGGATTTAGTGGCTCAAGCCAATATCGCCTGGCCAGAAAACCCAAGTTCATGGCAGCTCACAACCCTAATGACCCGCGAAAGTGAGGGATAGGATATTGGTCAGAAGGCACCTACTACTACATTCCCAAGACTCTGATTACCGCCGATGATAATGGGCAAGTCTACTACAAATATACATAAGAGACAAACAAGGATACAATACTGAAGACACGACAACGCTTATCTAACGGACTTCAGCGACCTATTAAGCGACAAAAAAGCCGCTCAAAAGAAATAATCAGTGACCATCCATGTCGACCGTGATACTAGAGCTGCGGCCAAATTCATGGCACACCGGGACAAAACCAATCCTAACCACACACCTATAGAGATCACAAGTGTTCAAACAAAGGTGCAAGATAAACAACCAAAACAAGCACAAGGGGCTGAACTGCCATTTATGACGACGATGAGCTCCCTTTAGATCTCAATATGGGGGCAGTAGAAATTCTCTGTGTGACAACGGGTCAATACGCGATCTACGCCACCCATCATCCCTACCGGAACGGAAGATAAACCACGATCGCCCATGCGATGGAGCCAGCCACCTCAAGTTCAACCTATGGTCAGTTTGTCCGAACACCTTCTAATTGAGGGATCACCCTACCAAAGATCCGGCCACGAGGGCTCAGCCGCATTGGTCTCTAGACCCAATCAACGACGGATTCCACCTCACGCTGTCCTTATCGACGCAAGCAAAGAAATTTCTAACCTGCTTTATCAGGACACATGATATTAATGGGCAGCATTGATCTTTCAAGGATCAAGCCTAACAAAACCACCTTTAAAAATGTGGTATTCTCGAGTAGTAGGCTCAACAGACCCGGGTTCTATAACATTGGAAGTGGTCTCTTGGATCCCCACACAACTTCAGGAGCGAGACGATCTTCAATATCGCCATTCCGTAGTTGGCTACTTACGCATAGCCGGGCAGACCGCAGATTCAAGAAGATTCAATGCGTGCCACACCACGCATATCTCAAGCTCAAGATGCCGGGACGACGCTAGGTCATCATCGCCAATCTAAATATGGACCGCCTCCCTTCAACATGTAAGAGCATATCGGCAGTTCGCTGCAGTTGTACAATGCGCCTCCTCCGATAAACCAATCCATGCATAACTTGAAGCATCACAAAACGAGTCCTGAGCACCTCAAGAATAGGATCAACATTAACGCCAAGATCGGTGATTAGCAATCTCACCCGCCAAGCCCTCCAGCAAAGCATTCGCAAGCACTCCAGACACAATTATGCACTCAAGATACCTTGGGTATAGGCGGAGGCGCATCACCGACTCAATGATAATGCGGAAACCGCTAAATACCTTCATACTTCTTCCTTTACCTTTCAGACATCATAAGAAGTGCAAGATCCCTCTGTAAGAGCCGAATTAACGTGACCATACGGAAGATGTTGGGGAACGAGTAATTTTAAAAAATTTCCTACGATCACGCAAGACCATGGTGATGGTATAGCAACGAGAGGGAGAGTGTCCGCCCACGCACTCCGAGACCGGAAGCGGAAGCGCTATAACAACGCTGTTGATGTAGTCAGACGCCTTCACGATCCGACCGATCCAAGCACCGAACGACGGCACCTCCGAAGTTCTGCACACGCTCAGCTCGATGACGATCCCCGACCCGATCCAAAGAAAGTGTCGGGATGAGTTCCACAAGACGACGCGCGCAGGACGATGTTGATGCTCCACCGACGCAGGCTTCGCTTAAGCTCCGCGACGATATGACTTCTCCATAAGCAGGCTTCGCTTCTAAGCTCCGCGACGATATGACCAAGTGGAATATGGTGGAAGGGGCACCAGACACGGCTAAGGAAAGATCCAGAGATCAACTTGTGTGTCATGGGTGCCCCTGCCCCTGTGATATAAAGGAGCCAAGGGGGGGGGGAGGCCAGCCCTTGGGAGGCGCGCCGAGGAGTCCTCCCCACCGGAGTAGGACTCTCCTCCTAGTTGGATTAGGATTGGAGGAGGGGAGAGGGAAGGGGCGCCCCCCTCTCCTTGTCCTATTCGGACTAGAGGGGGAGGGGGCGCAGCCCACCTGGGCCGCCCTTCCTTCTTCTCTCTATGGCCCATTAAGGCCCATAGACCCTCCCGGGGTTCCGTAACCTCCCTGCATCTCTAAGAATTCTCGATTTCACCTGAACACTTCCGGCGTCCAAATGTAGGCTTCCAATATATCAATCTTTATGTCTCGACCATTTCGAGACTCCTCGCCATGTCCGTGATCACATCCGGACTCAACAACCTTCGTGCATCAATACTTATAAACTCATAATGAATCGTCATCAAACGTTGCGTAAGGACCCTACGGGTTCGAGAACTATGTAGACATGACCTAGAACCATTCTCGGTCAATAACCAATAGCGAACCTGATGCCCATATTGGTTCCTACATATTCTATGAAGATCTTTATCGGTCAAACCGCATAACGACATAACGCTTGTTCCTTTGTCATCGGTATGTTACTTACCCGAGATTCGATCGCCGGTATCCAATACCTAGTTCAATCTGCTAGCTACGGTAAGTCTCTTTACTCGCTCCGTAATACATCATCTCACAACTAACTCATTAGTTGTAATGCTTGCAAGGCTTAAGTGATGTATTACCGAGAAGGCCTAGAGATACCTCTCCGATAATCGGAGTGACAAAACCTAATCTCAAATACGCCAACCCAACAAGTACCTTTGAGACACCGTAGTAATTCTTTATAATCACCCGCCACGCTAGACGCTTGGTAGTACCTAAAGTGTTCCTCCGTAAACGGAGTTGCATAATCTCATAGTTATAGGAACATGTATGGGTCATGAAGAAAGCATTAACATACTAAACGATCAAGTGTTGCTAACGAATGGGTCATGTCAATCAGATCATTCAACTAATGATGTGACCTTGTTAATCAAATAACAACCCTTGTTCATGGTTAGGAAACATAACCATCTTTGATTAACAAGCTAGTCAAGTAGAGGCATACTAGTGACACTGCTTGTCTATGTATTCACACATGTATTATGTTTCCGTTAATACAATTCTAGCATGAATAATAAACATTTATCATGATATAAGGAAATAAATAATAACTTTATTATTGCCTCTAGGCATATTTCCTTCAGCCTCCCACTTGCACTAGAGTCAATAATCTAGATTACAAAGTAATGATCCTAACACCCATGGAGTCTTGGTGCTGATCATGTTTTGCTCGTGGAAGAGGCTTAGTCAACGGGTCTGCAACATTCAGATCCGTATGTATTTTGCAAATCTCTATGTCTCCCACTTGGACTTGGTCCCGAATGGAATTGAAGCTGCCTCTGATATGCTTGGTCCTCTTGAAATCTGGATTCCTTGCCAAGGCAATTGCACCAAGATTGTCACAGAAGATCTTCATCGGTCCCGGCGCACTAGGTATGACACCTAGATCGAAATGAACTCTTTCATCCGCATTCTTCATTTGCTGCTTCCAAGCAGCTATGTACTCCGCTCACATGTAGATCCCGCCACGACGCTTTGTTTAGAACTGCACCAACCGATACCCACCGCTTAATAAAAACACGATCCGTTTATATTTAGAATCGTCTCGATCGCTGTCAAAGCTTGCATCGACGTAACCATTTACTTATCAGCTCTTTGTCACCTCCATATACGAGAAACATATCCTTAGTCCTTTTCGTATTTCAGGATGTTCTTGACCGCTGTCCAGGATCCACTCCTCGATTACTTTGGTACCTTCCTGCCAAGCTTATGCTAAGCATACGCCAGGTCCGGTACACAGATTGCATACATGATAGAGCCTATGGTCGAAGCATAGGAACATCTTTCATTTTCTCTATCTTCGTGTGGTCGGGCATTGAGTCTCGACTCAATCTTACACCTTGTAATACGTAAAAACCTTTCTTTGCTCTGATCCATTTTGAACTTTTTCAAAACTTTATCAAGGTATGTGCTTTGTGAAAGTCCAATTGCCGCCTTGATCTATCTCTATAGATCTTGATGCCCAATATGTAAGCAGCTTCACCGAGGTCTTTCATTGAAAAACTTTTATTCAAGTATCCTTTATGCTATCCAGAAATTTATATCATTTCCAATCAATAATATGTCGCCCACATATAATATTAGAAATGCTACAGAGCTCCTACTCACTTTCTTGTAAATACAGTGCTTCTCCAAAAGTCTGATAAACCCATATGCTTTGATCACACTATCAAAGCGCTTATTCCAACTCCGAGAGGCTTGCACTGCATCATAAATTGATCGCTGGAGCTTGCACACTTTGTTAGCACCTTTGATCGACAAAACCTTCTGTTGCATCATATACAACTCTTCTTCTAGAAATCCATTCAAGAATGCAGTTTTTACATCCATTTGCCAAATTTCATAATCATAAAATGCGGCAATTGCTAACATGATTCGGACAGACTTAAGCATCGCTACGGGTGAGAAAGTCTCATCGAGTCAACCCTTGAACTTGTCGAAAACCTTTCGCAACAAGTCGAGCTTTGTAGACAGTTATATTACCATCAGCCGCCTTCTTCTTAAAGATCCATTTATTTTCAATGGCTTGCCGATCATCGGCAAGTCAACCAAAGTCCATACTTTGTTCTCATACATGGATCCCATTCAGATTTCATGGCTTCCAGCCATTTTATGGAATCTGGGCTCACCATCGCTTCTTCATAGTTTGTAGGTTCGCCATGGTCAAGTAACATGACTTCCGCAATAAGATTACCGCACTCACTGGTGCGATTTTACTCGTTGACCTACGAGGTTCAAGAGTAACTTGATCCAAGCTTCATGATCATCATCATTAGTTTCCTCACTAATTGGTGTAGTTGTCACAGAACCATTTCTTGTGATGAACTACTTTCCAATAAGGGAGCAGATACGCTATCTCATCAAGTTCTACTTTCCTCCCACTCACTTCTTTCGAGAGAAACTCCTTCTCTAGAAAGGATCCAATTTAGCAACGAAAATCTTGCCTTCAGATCTGTGATAGAAGGTGTACCCAACAGTCTCCTTTGGGTATCCTATGAAGACACATTTTCCGATTTGGTTCGAGCTTATCCGGTTGAAGTTTCTTTACATAAGCATCGCAGCCCCAAACTTTAAGAAACGACAACTTTGGTTTCTTGCCAAACCACAGCTCATAAGGCCCGCCTCAACGGATTTTGACGGTGTCCTATTTAACGTGAATGCGGCCGCCTCTAAAGCATAACCCCAAAACGATAGCGGTAAATCGGAAATAGACATCATAGATCGCACTCATATCTAGTAAAGTACGACACGACGCTCGACACACCATTTCTCCGTGGTGTTCCGGTATGGAGTTGCAAACTATTCCACATTGTTTCAAATGTAAACCAAACTCAGAACTCAAATATTCTCCTCCACGATCAGATCGTAGAAACTTTATTTTCTTGTTACGATGATTTTCCACTTCACTCAAATTCTTTGAACTTTTCAAATGTTTCAGATTTGTGTTTCATTAAGTAGATATACCCATATCTGCTCAAATCATCCGTGAAGGTGAGAAAATAACGATACCCGCCAAAGGCCTCAACATTCATTGACCACAAACATCAGATGTATGATTTCCAACAAATCAGTTGCTCGCCCATAGTTCCGGAGAACGGCGTTTTGGTCATCTTGCCCATGAGGCACGGTTCGCAAGTACCAAGTGATTCATAATCAAGTGATTCCGTAAGCCCATCAAGATGGAGTTTCTTCATGCTTTTACACCGATATGACCTAAACGGCAGTGCCACAAATAAGTTGCACTATCATTATCAACTCTGATCTTTTGGCTTCAACATTATGAATATGTATCACTACTGCCGAGATTCAACAAGAATAGACCATTCTTCAAGGGTGCATGACCATAAAAGATATTACTCATATAAATAGAACAACCATTATTCTCTCGATTTAATGAATAACCGCCTCGCATTAAACAAGATCCAGATATAATGTTCATGCTCAACGCCGCACCAAATAACAATTATTTAGGTCTAAAACTAATCCCAAGGTAGATGTAGAGGTAGCGTGTCAATCATGATCACATTGACTTTGGAACCATTTCCACGCGATCGTCACCTCGCCCTTGCCAATGCTCGCTTATTCTCAGAGTCCTGCTTCGAAGTTGCAAATATTAGCAATGTAACCAGATCAAATACCTGTGTGCTACTATGAGCTCTAGTAAGGTACACATCAATAACATGTATATCACATATACCTTTGTTCACCTTGCCATCCTTTTATCCGCCAAATACTTGGGGCAGTTCCGCCTCAAAGGTCCAAATTGCTTGCAAGAAAACACTTTCCAGGCTTAGGTCCAGATTTGGTTTCTTCTCTGATCAGCAACTTTCTTGCTGTTCTTTTGAAGTTTCCTCTTCTTCCCTTTGCCCTTTTTCTTGAAACTAGTGGTCTTGTTGACCATCAACACTTGATGCTCTTTCTGATTTCTACCTCCGCTGCTTTTTAGCATCGCCAAGAGCTCAGAATTGTCTTAGTCATCCCTTGCATATTATAGTTCATCACGAAGCTTTGTAGCTTGGTGGCAGTTGATTGGAGAATTTGTCAATGACACTATCATCCTAAGATTAACTCCCAGCTGAATTAAGTGATTGTTATACCTGCATATTTTGAGTATGTGCTCACCGACGTAACTATTCTCCTCCATCTTGCAGCTATAGAACTTATTGGAGACTTCATATCTCTCAATCCGGCATTTGCTTGAAATATTAACTTCAACTCCCGGAACATCTCATATGCTCCATGACGCTCAAAACGCCGTTGAAGACCCGGTTCTAAGTCCGTAAAGCATGGCACAATCGAACTATTGAGTAGTCATCACTTTGCTTTGCCAGACGCTCACAACTTCGCTCAAGATCTCGCAGCAGTTCGCTACCCAAATGTGCTTCCAGACGTAATTTTTCTCTGCAGCAATGAGGATAATCCTCGTTACGACCCAGTCCGTAATTGCTACCATCATCTTTCAACTTTGCTTTCAAGGAACGCATTAAAATTCAACGAACAACAAAGACGAGCCATCTATCTACAAAAACATAGACAAGCAAAATACTATCGTACTAAGTTCATGATAAATTTAAGTTCAATTAATCATATTAAAAAACTCCCACTTAGATGCACATCTCTAGTCATCTAAGTGATCACGTGATCCAAATCAACTAAACCATGTCCGATCATCACGTGAGATGGAGTAGTTTCAATGGTGAACATCACTATGTTGATCATATCTACTATATGATTCACGCTCGACCTTCTTGGTCCGTGTTCCGAGGCCATATCTGTTATATGCTAGGCTCGCCAAGTTTAACCTGAGTATTCCGCTGCAGCGAATCGCTTTTGCACCCGCTAGATGGACGAGAACTTATCACACCCGATCATCACGCAGGTGTCCGGTACTAAGAACTTTGGCAACGGTGCATACTCAGTGGAGAACACTTCTGATAATTTTAGTGAGAGATCATCTTATAATGCTACCGGGCAATCAAAGCAAGATAAGATGCATAAAGGATAAACATCACATGCAATCAATATAAGTGATATGATATGGTCATCATCATCTTGTGCTTGTGATCTCCATCGCCAAGCACCGCCATGATCACCATCGCCACCGGCGCCGACACCTTGATCTCCATCGAAGCATCGTTGTCGCCTCGCCAACTATTGCTTCTACGACTATCGCTACTCCTTAGTGATAAAGTAAAGCAATTACATGGCGCTTGCATTTCATACAATAAAGCGACAACCATATGGTTCTCTGCCAGCTGTCGATAACTCGTTACAAAACATGATCATCTCATACAATAAAATATAGCATCACGCCTTGACCACATCACATCACAACATGCCCTGCAAAAACAAGTTAGACGTCCCTCTACTTTGTTGTTGCAAGTTTTACGTGGCTGCTACGGGCTGAGCAAGAACCGTTTACTTACGATCAAAACCACAACGATAGTTTGTCAAATAGACTCCGCTTTAACCTTCTCAAGGACCGCGAGCACACCTTTTGCTCAACTAAAGTGAGAGAGACAGACACCCGCCGGTCACCTTTAAGCAACGAGTGCTCTGAGCGGTGAAACCAGTCTCGCAAGCGCACGCTAGTAATGTCGGTCCGGCCGCTTCATCTCACAATACCGCTGAACCAAAGTATGACATGCTGGTAGGTAGTATGACTTGTATCGCCCACAACTCACTTGTGTTCTACTCGTGCATATGACATCAACGATAAAACCAGGCTCGGATGCCACTCGCTGGGGAACGAGTAATTTCAAAAATTTTCCTACGATCACGCAAGACCATGGTGATGGCATAGCAACGAGAGGGAGAGTGTCCGCCCACGCACCGTGAGACCGAAAGCGAAGCGCTATAACAACGCTGTTGATGTAGTCGACGCCTTCACGATCCGACCGATCCAAGCACCGAACGACGGCACCTCCGAAGTTCTGCACACGCTCAGCTCGATGACGATCCCTGACTCCATCCAGCAAAGTGTCGGGATGAGTTCCACAAGACGACGGGCGCAGGACGATGTTGATGCTCCATCGACGCAGGGCTTCGCTTAAGCTCCGCGACGATATGACTTCTCCGGCGCAGGCTTCGCTTAAGCTCCGCTGACGATATGACCAAGGAATATGGTGGAAGGGGCACCGCACACGGCTAAGGAAAGATCCGAGATCAACTTGTGTGTCATGGGGGTGCCCCTGCCCCGTGATATAAAGGAGCCAAGGGGTGCTGCCAGCCTTGGGAGGCGCTACCGAGGAGTCCTACTCCCACCGAGTAGGACTCCTCTCCTAGTTGGATTAGATTGAGGAGGGGAAGAGGAAGGCACCGCCTCTCTTGTCCTATTCGGACTAGAGGGGAGGGGGCGCAGCCCACCGGGCTGCCCTTCCTTCTCTCTCTTATGGCCCATTAAGGCCCATAGACTCCTGGGGTTCCGTAACCTCCCTGCATTCTCAGAATTCTCGATTTCACCCGAACACTTCCCATGTCCAAATGTAGGCTTCCAATATATCAATCTTTATGTCTCGACCATTTCGAGACTCGTCATGTCCGTGATCACATCCGACTCCTAACAACCTTCTGCATCAATACTTATAAACTCATAATGAACTCGCCATCGAAACGTTGTGTATGGACTTTACGGGTTCGAGAACTATGTAGACATGACCTAGAACCATTCTCGTCAATAACCAATAGCGAACCTGATGCCCATATTGGTTCCTTACATATTCTACGAAGATCTTTATCGGTCAAACCCGATAACGAACATATCGTTGTTCCCTTTGTCATCGGTATGTTATTTACCCGAGATTCGATCGTCGGATCCAATACCTAGTTCAATCTCGGCATCGTAAGTCTCTTTACTCGCTCGTGAATACATCATCTCACAACTAACTCATTAGTTGTAATGCTTGCAAGGCTTAAGTGATGTATTACCGAGAAGGCCTAGAGATACCTCTCCGATAATCGGAGTGACAAAACCTAATCTCAAATACGCCAACCCAACAAGTACCTTTTGGAGACACCTGTAGTAATTCTTTATAATCACCCAGCTTACGCTAGACGCTGGTAGTACCCAAAGTGTTCCTCGTAAACGGAGTTGCATAATCTCATAGTTATAGGAACATGTATGGGTCATGAAGAAAGCATTAACATACTAAACGATCAAGTGTTGTTAACGGAATGGGTCATGTCAATCGATCATTCAACTAATGATGTGACCTTGTTAATCAAATAACAACTCCTTGTTCATGGTTAGAAACATAACCATCTTTGATTAACAAGCTAGTCAAGTAGAGGCATACTAGTGACACTGCTTGTCTATGTATTCACACATGTATTATGTTTCCTGTTAATACAATTCTAGCATGAATAATAAACATTTATCATGATATAAGGAAATAAATAATAACTTTATTATTGCCCTCTAGGCATATTTCCTTCGTAAGAGACACAACAAGGAGGCAACAGACATTGTGCGCAGTATGAAATACCCTGTGGAATCTGCTTTACGCATCATTATACCGCTTCATCTATCTCAAGCATACCGGCTCACCCCTCGATAGGACATGTCAATAGTCCTATTTTTATCTCTTCCTAATGCATCCATTGTAAACATACGCTAAACGATTTTCATCAAATGGAGATTATATATAGCGCCAGCTTATTATCCTTATTTGAGTATTTTTCTTATAAATGATTATTTGGTATTACATCCGACACCTTGGTACGACCTAGCTTGCCAGTGGGCTTTTTATGACGCTCGTATTATGGCAACTAAAAGTCTGAACACTTTCAATAGTGCAAGCACCTCTAACTTATAGCACTATATGCATCAGTTCCGAATCGTGTCTCGGTCTACAGCTGGGATAGCCCTTTGACTCTCTTTGTTTTGGTGCCTTAAGTTCCGCGATATATCGGCTAAGGTAGCGCAGGAGAACTATCACGATTGTGTCCCAAAGATTCTGCATTTAGCACCTCAAAGAGAGAAAGCCAAAACCGACCGGAATGATGTGTTTAGAGGCCGTCATCGTTTTGAGAGGTTTTAAAATCCTTAAAAGATTTTCCACTTTAGGCGTATAAATCAATTCATGTCCGATCTTGGCGTATAATGCCTCAATTCGCCTTTCCGGATTCTAGGGCTTCACATTGAATTTAAAATTGTAGTCTTCTATGGCTAAGTGAAAGTTATAAAGCCGATAGTCCGATTGCTCTGTCGCCGCAACCGACACCTCCTTAAGGGACCAAACATTTGATAAAGAGTGTCCAGGTTTTCCACAAACACCCCAAAGGTTAGTCACGCTGCGGAAGCCGACGATCACGCCTACTTTCAGATTTTATAAACAATGCACGTAGGTAATATTTTAAATAACAAAAGCGCAATATAGCTAAAAGTAACTTCGCCCCTAAAATATAAACATGACAGAGCCGAATTCATTGAAAGATGGTGTCCTGGTACATTTGTCACCACAGACGAGCACCCTTCATAACGCCATCATAGTACAGCTCGGGATGGCGATGCGCCTTGCTCCTCGCGTCCGCCCTGACCAGCTTCTCGCATCCATCTTTCGCCAATGCACTTTGACGCTGGGCAAGTCCTGCTGGCACCTCGATGCACATAGATCGCTTGATCACCTAAGCCACGGCAGGCATCCACCATCCGCTTGATCAAGCCGGTAGCCATCGGGCGCGAGCTCACCAGCCACATCCGACTATGAACCCTTTCATAGCCAGCTCGTCACCGGGAGTTTGACCAACGCTTCATTTGGTCACTCAGAGGATCTCGGTTCGCCGCAAATCCGGGACCGAATAGCCCGCTGAGTTCCTCTTGTGCACGAGAACTCCGCAGCTCTGATACTATGGTGGCAGATTCTGCTAATGCCACCGAGAGCTCCAATCGGTAAGTAATAGAAATGCCTCTTCCACATGTTTGCTTTGCATAAAGAACTTCTTACCGCTGCTATCTTCTTGGCCTCCTCGGATCTCCTGCAGGCTTTCTCGACTTCGCTCTGGCGCTTTTTAAGCTCATAAGGGCTTCGCAAGCTCGGCCACTTTGGCCTTCAGATCATGCTCTTGTTGTACCTCACCCACTCTAGCACTTTGCTTTTCAAGGCCTTGCATTCCGAGGCACGCTTTGTCTTCGCCTCGACAACGCTCAGTGGACGCCACTTCGGGGCGGTCCTCGTTACATACCACAACGCTTAGTGCTAGATTGACCAATTTTTCTTATCTTTAAAAACATGCAAACGGGGAATTACTTACCCTTGTTCTCTTCGAGCGGCCCTTCGTGAGGACGAGCTCTCCCCGCACGCTCCAGTGCCGCTCAGTTCGCAACCTCGGCAACGGCAGCATCGCAGGCAAAGACCGCTTATCCACAACAATACTTTTTTATTAGACTCTCGATTACAGTGACCCTCCGCTTGGTTTTTCTTTCGTAACACCAACCAGAGTATCAGGGCTACTACCTATCGGGTGGTAATTGCATACATTTTTCACTTACCTCTAAGCCCGCCGAAGGCTTGTGCAGTTTGCTAGCCCGCTTGGCAGATCGAACTCAGGAATCACCGCGACTCATAAGAGTACGGTGCTCTTCTTCTATGGAGGCACCTCGAGCGCTCACAGGCTATCCGGCGACGCTGATGCCCGGAAGTCCTCGGCATGAGCGGCTCACCTCCCTAACGAGGGGCTGCTCAGCTCAAGTCCGAACCGCTTGGAGGTTCCGGGAGTGTTCGGTTGGGAGTCCGCCTTGTTGGTTCTCGCCGATGCGATCCGCGGGATCTTTTAACCCCGCATGCCCGACATCTGAATCCCGCCATGCCTCCGAGTCACCTCCCCATGCTATGAGAGCCTTTCAGGACAACACCTCCGGTCATCCGCTGCTGGAGGAGTAGGGCACGAGCGAATTTATCGCCAAATCGCCAGGACCCGGAGGAGGATTCTCGGTGAGCCCGGCCGGACTGCATATATGTTCGCACTATAAGTACAAAACTATGAAGTGAAACCATGATAGGATGTGGACACTTACGATCGCACCGAGCTTCCTCGGCAGCCACCCTCCGCCGTGAGCGGCCGTATGAATAGTCCGGAAGGGTTACCTTCCTTCTTCGACGTCCCCAGCCTCCGGGCGGATTTCTTCTCCCAGTGCGGGAGGCGAATTTGTTCTGATTCCCCGCCTCGTGGAGGACGCGTCGCCCTCATCGGACGACAGAGGAATAACGGCCTTGCCGAGGGCCTTTTCTGCCGCCCGCCCGCTGCGCCCCTCATCCTTCCTTGGATGGGGCGCTCTTCTTCTTCCTCATCCCCTTCGTGGAGGAGTTCTGCCTCCGCCTTCGGACGAGCTTCGACGCAACCCACGCCGAGACCCTTCTGGTCCCCGGCCTTTTTTTGTTTTCTCCCAAGAAGACGGGCCGGAA